>JBBPCW010278617.1:0-11122 GCA_037974425.1 Phenacogrammus interruptus
CACACACACACACACACACACACACACACACACACACACACACACACACACACACACACACACACACACACGTTTATCTAACATTAAAAGACGGGTGTATATAATTTAAATATTTGCATTTAATACCCTTGCAGTCTGCACTTTCTCCACAAGGAGGAGCCACTAGCATTCTTTTTACTCGCAGCACTAAAATGAGTTCTGATCCGATATGAAGAAGAGCTTGACGGGATTTCTGCTAACCCAGGCAGCAGTGACGTCATGGAAACACAAATCTTCACTAATTATTTAACATTTAATTTTGCCCTGGATTATGATTAAATGCTTTAATAGGGGTCGGTCTCTAAAAATGTCTCGAAAGTGTCAAGGCGCCATATGTGTGTTCTAGAATTCTGATACGGTCTAGAAGGTTAAACAAGATAAAATGATTACTTTATTAATTAACATAATCAGGGATTTATTTTAATACAAATAGAATTGATGCCACTACTGCTACAATTTGTTTTGCCTGTCTTTTGTACAAAATTATGTAAGTTATGAGAACTGTTGACTAAACTAAGAAGCTAGAATTAGGTGAACCCAGTTAATCTAAGAAAAGCTGCACTGTTAAACACCAAAGTTAGCAAACTATCACCACCGAACAAAGCAATGCAATTAACAATGGCATGTTTACGTCTTGCACTTCCTGGAAATGGGGACCTGAGTAAATTATGTACCAGCATGATTACAGACCTTTATCTGTTGCTTTGAAACATACACCTACATAAACATTGCAGTACACTGACCATGTACACTCCTTCATGTTAACGATATTCCCTAATGGCCTCTTTAAGCTTCATCATGTGGTCTGCAACACTGCAAACATATTCCTCAATTCCAGAATGGTTTGAGGAATATGACCTAGAGCTCAATCTGCTGACCTGGTCAAATTCCCCAGTTCTCAACCTGATTGAACGTCAGTGGGAGGTGCAGGACTAATGTCTTAGGTGCCAGAAACCCCTGCAGGTCTTGTGAAGTCCATGCCTCGTAGGTTCAGTAGTGTTATAGCAGGCTACACAATATTGGGTGGAAGGGGATTTTCATTTTATGGCTCGTTTTAATGTAATGTTATCTCAGTTTTAGCCCTGGACTACCACAGTCCAGCACTGTTTAGTATGTTCCTTCTATTAATACTTACTAATTAACTGATGACTTTAACAGACTTTTAAACCACCTCTTTCCAACAGACACCCAGAATACCAATAACCAGCACATTTCAAAACTGAACCTCAACTCCTAGCCCAGGTGCCTGCACACAGCTACCACCAGATGTCAGGATTGCATGGCAGGTTTGTCCATTATGTTTAGAAGCCATGAAATAGCCTTACTGTACTCAACAGAATTTGTAAACTAGCAAAAGGTAAATGCCTGTATTTCAGTTTGTAATGAATATATGACTTTTTTTTCAAATATTTCCAGGGAAGGGTCCTTCTTAATTATACACCTAGATCAGAAGCGCATTTGTAACCCAGAGAATGACACAAGCCAATGTGAAAGTTGCAAACTGGGCATTTAAATAGACAGAACAGCAGAAAAATACTCCAAGATTCTGCCCATAAAGCATGGTTTCAGTTCCTGTACTCTCTGCCTTTTTCTTAAAACTCACAGTACACATGCCAATACCAAGTTACACCCTTAAGAACGAGAGGATTTTAATTGCAGCGCAGAACAGCCGTGACTCAGAGGACAAAAGACCACACAATGGACATTTATGATTCAAGGAAACATGCAGCTTGATCAAGGTCATAGACAAACACCTTCGCTGGGCGTCTATGACTAGGGATACTTGGCAGTCTCAATATGTAGCAATAAAATCAGAGTACAAGTCTTTTAGTAATATTAGTGAAACTTTTCTGCATGTCAGAAATATGTGCGTAATTGTGTAAAACACCAGCTATTTCACAGACCATAACACTAACACTGTATATCCCACCCACTGACAGTAAGTGAGCAGGCAGTTCTTGAAGGTGACAAAGCAGGAAAACTGGCAAGCATAAGGATCAGAGTGAATTTAACAAAAGCCAAACTGTGATGGTTAGACAGAGTCAGCATCTACAGAACGGCAGGTCTTCTGGGGGTGTTCCTAGTATACAGTGGTATCTACCAAATGTGGTCCAAGGAAGGACAAATAGTGAATTGGCAACAAGGTCATGAGCACACAAAGCTCAGTTAAACCCATGGGAGGCAAAGGATAGCATGTCTTAGGCACAAAATACTACATTTTCATGCTGGCTATGACAGAAAGGGGTCATCAAAGCCTGCATGCTGATCCCATCCACTGCCGGAACCACTAATGGGGTTAACACTTAGGCGAAAACCAAAACCGAAATTAATATTAGATTAAAAGAATAAATCTGTTACTAAACTTTGAAAATATTTATTCAGCATTCAAGCAATGCACAATATAAAATACAATTTGAAGTAAAATATTTTACTTGGCTGACCCTGAATGCAGGAATAAGGGGTAGATAATGGATGGATGGGACTTGGCCTCACTCATGTATAGCCTAAAAGCAAGACAGCTGAAATATTATACAATTAAATATCTTCTCTCATAAAACCAGTGAATTCAAGTGCATTTAATATTCTGAACGATGTATCTGATATTTCTTAGATGCGCCCACATGGCGCCCACACGGCAGACGTCGCATAAAAAAAAAAAGTAAATTGACCGAAACCAAAAATGCCATTTTTTTGGCCATTTTTGGACAAAAAGTTTTGGTGGCCGAACATTCGGTGCATCCCTACTCAGAAGCACCAGAACTGGACCATGGAACAATAAAAGGAGGTGGTCCAGTCTGATAAACTACTTTTTCTTTTTACATCTGTGGACAGTCGGGTAAATGCATGTCCGTTACCAGAAGGGAAAAGATGGGACCAAGATGCATGGAAAGAAGGAATGCCGGCACAGGCAGCGTGATGCTGGGCAACCAGGGTTCCTGGCATTCTTGTGGTTACTTCAGTACCTTTTTACACTTGGCATTAGCATACATCTTAGGCAAACGCTCTGTACATCAGTTGAGTAGGTTTTGTGGCCCAGGACACATTAACACAAACTAAATGCCACAGAGTTGCCCAGATCACCTCTGCATGCAGCCCAAGTAACCAGATCTCATTGTGTTCTCAATGCGTCGGAGGTGTATTCATACCTTTATTTATTTGATTGAGCATTTGTGAGATGTGCTGGACAATCTAATCCAGTTCTTAAGAGACCTCACAACTTAAGATTTAAGGGGTCTCCTTAAGACACCTTCAGAGATTTTGTAGAGCCCACACTTTGATGGCTCAGGGCTGCTCTGGCAGCACAAAGGGGACTTCAGCAGGTGGCTTTATTGTTAAGACTGACATATTCATAAGTAGTTGCAGGAGTGACACAAAACATGTTGCCTTTCCTTTCAGCACTCGTTTTAATAGGTTACAACATTCCAACAGACTGGAAGAGCTGATAGGCAACGCTTCCTTGACATGGCACAGAAGCAGCACCATATCTAGAAAAAGCAGTCAAGCCTAGCTACCACTGACCAGCACGGCCAGCTCTGTTACACCAGACAGGCACCTGGAATGGTAAGCACCACCACTACATTTTTTTTTTTACTTCACACGCAGTATGCATCATGCAGAAAAACAATGTAATAAACAAAAATTAATAATTCTGGTGGATATATAGGTTTATAACAGTTGTAAAATAACTACAAGAGGTTCACCCAACCAAAATGCTGTTTTATAAATGTTTGCTTAAGCAAAGCAACTACTCAACCATACAGAAACAAGACATCTGTAGAATTTATCTACAGAGTACTGAGACTGTTGTAGCATTCCACAGTGCAAAGAATCAATGTGGGACCCACAAACATATCAATTATAGGTGTCTTCTGCTCAGTATTGAGAGATTAGTAGCTGAGGGGGTAAAATACTTGCCTGTGAAACCCCCCACCTTTCTACCACTGTGTCCTTGAGCAAGACACTTAACCCTCAGTTGCTCCAGGGGGACGGTCCCAGTAACTAATGATGGCAAGTCACTCTAGACATGGGCGTCTGCCATTTGCCACTTTATTATTAATTTGTTAAAAGGGAGCGATCAACAAACGACAGAATTGCACAATAGCATAATCTATCTTAACCAGAAAGTGAACTTTATTTAAAAGAAGACATGCTAATTACACTCCACTGTACCTGAGCACACCCTTCCTGTTAATAAGGAAATCCCCCCTCTGAGCTGCTCACTCTTGACGTAACCTAGAGTTTCCTCCACAAACAGACGCGGTCTAAAATAGCTCAATAAATTGCGAGTTGTTTCAAACAAGAAGTTAACAGCAGGAACACCAGAATAACCATAGGTCCTCATCTGGAGTGATGTGGTAAACAGCCCAGCTATAAAGGAAGCAGCAGGCAGTCATGATGCCATTGTCCATTCATATGACCAATAAAGACTCATTTAGTCTATTCAGCAGACGTTAACATTTAAAGGAGAACTGCCTGATCTGCCTACCTGGGGATCACATAGGCTAGTCAAAATGGTTATAAATACAGTAGCAGAAAATAACAGAAGTATATACAGGAAGAGAGTTCAGAAAACAATTTTTCCTGCTAAACACAAGGCCATGTACTTGTTTAGAAGTGACAAAAGCAATTTCAGGGCAAGCTGTGTAAAACCACATTGAAATAAAGCATCTAAACCAAATCATATAGGTTTCACGAGCAGCCTGATTTAACAGGAACTATTTGACTAACTGCAAACCCACCAATCATGGGGCATTAAGCGAGACCAAAACAAACTCACATGGTTTATGAGTCATGCAAACATGCAATGTTCATTTAATTGCTACTAACAGTTTAGAGCCATTTTATACATTTTAGTGTCAACTTTCAGCCCAGCAACTATTTCTCGTTCTGAAAGGACCAGTGCTCTTTTATTGGGAAGGAATAAGATGTGTGCCAGATTTAGGTTTAGCATTTAAGTTGTGGAAGGGAAAATGTGAAATGTGTGGTGAATTTAGCATGTAGTATACATATCAGACGGTCCATGTAAGTTTGTGGAGAGAATGTCTGGCATCTAAAATTAACTGTTGTTGAACAAAACCTCTCCTGAACTTCCTCTATCTGCCTCTGGAGCATGGAAGGAAATTTCTATAAGAATAAATACCATTTTACTGACACCTAGAACATATTACAGTAATGATGACTAATTGTAAACAAAACAAGTAAAAATGAATAGCTGTACAACCCCTAGAAGTTCAAGGGCTGCAAATTTGAACAAGGACGCGAGCTAAGGGACGTACAATGTCTTGGCAAATGTCAGGCAACGTTTCTGGACTATTGCGCTTGAAGGATTCTTACTAGGGATGCACCGATCAATCGGCCAGTGATCGGAAACCTACGATTTTTGGCCTGATCAGTGATCGGTGATCGGCTGATTACTCACACGTATTGCCGATTTCAAACCGATCTTTTTTTGGGGAGTTTATTTATATCTTTATTTATTAAATTTTATTTATTTAAATTTGTAAAGAAAATTTATGAAAAAAAAGCTTTATATTAAAGAAAATTTGATTTTTGTTTGTATTTGCTGTAAAGCTGCCACGATCATATGGTCACTATTATAAAAGTAACCAGGAAACAGGGAAAGTAACTACAACGTTACATTAAAAAAGTTTTTTTTGTGTCGTTGTCATCGACTACATGCAGCAGCTCTAATTTCCTGTTATCTGGGGGAAAAAAACAGTATCGGAAAAATCGGTATCGGCCGATCACACTTGCAATAATCAGAATCGGTAAAGAAAATTGCAATCGGTGTATCCCTGATTCTTACTGGTTCAGACCCACTTCCAACTGGCAGAGAAGAAGAAGCAGTGAAAAGATTTTGTTTTCCTTTTCATTAATAAAACCTACATAAAACAAGTGCTATACAAGTAAAGTTGCTCATTTGCTGCAGAACTGTTGATTTTATGGGCCAATTATGTGCAAGTTAAGCTTGTTCCTATTTGTAAAAGTGTATTGGGCATGCATGCCATGTTACTGGCCCCCTTTTTCCAAAGAACCATTTAGTTCATCCATTTTTTATTTGGTTTAAAAGTTTAGTAATTTATTTTAATAGATTCAAATGCTATTAGGCAGAAATTTCACAGTGTGTTCAGAGATAATATCACAGCTGCCTTTTCCACCCGAAAAGAAAAAAAAACAAGAGGCAGAATCGATAATAGCACTGGTATTAACAAAATCTTATAATGTTTCATCCCTTCTCATGTCTCTTACAAGAATCATTAATCATTGAACTCTGAAGGCATCCCAAGAACAACAAAGTATTGCAGCTCAGCAGGTGCTCAGCCTACTGCATCCTATCTGAAAGATGTACATCATTGCTGTCCAAACTGTGCAGCCAGGGAGGACAGGGAGAAACAGACAGAGCATTTTCTCAAATCCACCAAAGAACCAAGAACCACCTCATTTCTATTCATGCTGACTATGTGCTGCACTAATGAGCACAGCTGCACATCCCAGCTGAGCCTGGCTATTCAAAACCCATATGGAGCCCCCAAACGTCCTCTGAGAAATCAATGGGAATTGCGCAAAAATGACATAAGAATAGAGTTTCCATCATCTGTTAACACTCGCACAGGAGGGAGAAGAAAAAAAAAAAACAAACACCACCATACCCTTGTTCCCAAGAATTAAAGTGCTTAGTCATTACCTGCATTTGTTTCCTTTTGTGGCTGAATTTGTAATCGAAATTTGATCAACTGAGAATATCATACACAGGCATATGTTGACCATACTGCTAGTGCCAATACTCATAGCCCTGAGGACAGAACTGCCTCTGGTTTTGATTATCAATCCTTGCTGGATCTCAAAGCTGAGACCATTCTGGCGAATAGAACCATTTTCAGATCTGAAACTTGATACTTGCCCGGAGCTAGGCTAGAGTCTAAAAGCCCTTCAGATCACCAATAAAACACAGGGAAAGTAAAACTGCAAGGGAAACAGAGAGGATTAAAATGTAAGGATCCTAGAAAATCAAGGTGTTATTGTGTTATTGTGTTCTTAATCAGTAAAGGTACTGTAAAAGACTCTTTCACTTTAAGGGATAAAGAGAAGGTGGGAAAGGAATATGTAAAAAGAAATGACTGTTTCTGGTACATAACTCGAACAACAAAAGTGTGAGAAAATATGCAACATTTACCCCTGAAAACTGTGATTTTCATATTTAAAAAAGTAAGGGAAGCCTAACTACAGCGGAGCAAAGCTGTAATGAGGTGCCACTGCAGTGTTGCAGGAAAGAGAAGAGTCTGGACACGTTGATGTGATGAAATCCCCCTGTGACACTGACTTCTGTAAACCTAAAACACAGCATATACACTAGACAAGCTTTCCTGTTGTTCTGCTACTATAACTTGTATCTGTGACCTGGAACAATGTCTATGCATGGGGGTTTGGAGACCTGTTACACAACATTCCTATTCATCTACTTCCTACATTCTCACCACCTTTGAGTTAGCCTAGAGCTGTCTACGCTGATGCAACTTCCTTTAGGAGCTGCGTATAGAAATCAAGCAATGGATAAAAAAATAGAAGGGGACCAAAATAGCACAGAGAAGCTAAATTTAGCAGGCATGTGAAACTGCACAAAAGCAAGAAACCCACCATAACAAGGCATAGAGTGTGACAGCAGATGAATCAGTTAAACTAACATATTTCTAATAGTGACACCAACACTTGGATATGTCCTTCCCTTCCTACAAGCCATGACCAAGCTGCATAGTCACTGACAGTCTGGGGTAACAGTAGACGATCTAAAAGAGGAAATTGCCTTAGCACGCCGCACTCACCAAACAGTGAAATCTGATCAAGGGCTCAGCAGTCAGTCAGTCAGGTCAGAGCTGGCAGAGTATTCAGTTCACTCAGTTTAAATCACAGCAGGAGACTACAAATCTGTAGCTCTGCGTCTGTGAGGAGGGTAAGTAATGAGAATGAACTGATTACGGATAAAAAAGCTATTTGCTTTGATAAAACCAGCTAATACACTATATGGACAACATACATACACAGGCAGGATTTCGCCTGCTAGCTCATTGCTACCTGACGCATCTCCTCTGGTGACAAAAGTATTGGGACACATCTGTATTTCAGGGGTTGGGCTAGGCCCCTTATTTCTTAATTATTCAGCGTACAAAGATATTTTAGACACAGTTGTGTAGGAACTTGACTGGCGTGTACAAAGGCCAGACCTCAACCCCATTAGTACGAACAGGAACGGAGATTGCAATCCAGGCCTTCTCATTGAACATTACCAGTGCCTGCCCTCATAAATCTTCTACAAAATGAATAGGCACAAACGAATTCCCACAGAAACTCCAAAATCTTGTGTAACGCCTTCTAGGAAGAGTGGAAGCTGTTATAGCTGTAATGGGGAAAACAACTCATTTGAATTTGAATGCAATGTAATGAAAGTACCCATTGGTGGAATGGTCAGGCATCCCAATACTTTTGTCCATATATTGTAGACTGAAAAAGCACTTATTTGATCAAATGAGAGCCACAGTCTATCATTTATGACCAAGATGGTCTACATATGTGGCTGTAAATAAGCAAATTAAACCTGAAAGCTGTATATTAATATAAAGTGGCTCCTTGTAGTCACACATGAACACACCATGGCATACAGCAATGAATAGTGTGAAATTCTTCCTCTGTATTTAACCCATTCACCAGGTCAAAAACCTCTGATGGAGTTATGTGCTGAATAACTCCAGTATGAACTTCATAAGTTTAGAATTTCATTTGTCCCATATAAAAGAACAGGCTGTATTGGTGAATCAGTACAGAACACTTTCAAACGCTATAGTAAGCACATGAGAACTAGCACTGAATTAATGCACATAAATCAGTACTGCCCCTCAAAAGGAGCTGATAAGGTCCATAAAACCAGCATCACTCAAGGAGGCAAAGCTTGGTACCAGGCAAAGCTTAGCTCTGTGCTCAAACAGCATGGGTGGAGGAGTGTTGGCAGATATACTTGAGGAAGGATGAGGGTCAGAGAGTAAAACAGAGAGCCCTCTCTAAGGGCCTGGGAACGGCTCTTGGGGAGAAGAGAATTCCACTCGGGTAAGAGGGGCTGCACGAGTAGGAGCAGATGGGTTATATAAGAACAGTCAAACTAAAAAACTGCAAGAAAGAAACTGGCCAAGATCACGGTTGGCAGATGTTTGGTCCCAACACACACCTGGAAATCAGCCAAATTGTAATCTTATTTTGTGCAAAATGTCTGGCAGTTTTATGATATAAATAATGTAAGACTGATAAGAGAACTGTTGGTGCTGCTACAACTGTACCAAAATCATCCCTTTGAATTTCCATGCAGCCATTTATTAGATTCATATTGTTTAATAAGGAAATAGACTCATCATTCAGGAATTTTAAAATGCCAGTTTGCCATTTTGAGAGCAAATAATGTTATTTATGTTGTTATTCATATTATTACTTGCCAAAAAGAGAGCTGCAGATGGGCTAGGTTGTGTGTGTGTGAGAGAGAGTTATGAAAAATGGAAAACAGACAATAAAAAAAAAAGAGCTATGGGTAATTTGTCCCTTAAAGTAAATAATCGAAAGTGTGTTTTGTTCATAAAGCAAAATTAAAGCATTTCGTTCAGTACAAAACACACTTACTGCAGAGACTAAAGCCATTTTCATATTAAACAACTGGACAACAAATAGAAAAGGCTGCTCACAGTGAGGTCAATTAGAGTTTTGGCAAATCATCACAAAGCCAGTACTTTCAAAGCAGCTAACTAGAGCTTTGTTGGAGTTTGTTATTTTTCTGCCACAAAAACTGCCAACTTATAGCTAGTTTAACAAAAAACAACTAAGATTTTGCTGAATCCAGACATCATATGCACCACTTAATCAGGCTATTCCAATACTGAAAAATGACCAAACCAAACCCTGCTCATAACTAGACTAAAGGAAGTTATCGAGTCTATCACCTTCCTCATCTGATAAACAGGCACTGATGAGAGAAAAGGAAAAACTCATTATAAGCAAAGCAAAGTCAGCTTACTTTTAGCTAAAGCAGGGAAAGAGGACTAAAAGGAACAGCCTAACCACTGCTAAACTGGTCCAAGGCATTACAGCATAGCCATCAAAAAGAATTCACAAGTGTGTGTACGTCAGACATGGTGTATGAGTCAGATGGGTGGGGAACGAGCTGCACCCTTGTGGCGAGCTTGCCCTTCAGACGGCTCTTCTAAATGATGGCCTGGTTTCTATATATATATATATATATATATATATATGCTGTACAGTAAAGTTCTAGTTCAAAAAGTTTTTACCTCATTACAGCTTCCACGGTGCAGCCTTAGGTTGTTTATGTGTATTTGGGTTCATCATCACAGAAAAATTAGAGGAAAATGTTTGTAAAATGGCCTGTAAATATAATTTACTGTCAAAACACTGGCCTTAGGAATACTGATACCTTTCATATAAAGCAGCAATTGAGCCTCAAACCAATTGCTGCAATTTTATTAATGGTCTGAGCATTCTGACCAATTGAATCTAAATTATTCATCAGCAAAGTCAACAATAAAGTAAATAATCGAAAGTGTGTTTTGTTCATAAAGCAAAATTAAAGCATTACATTCAGTACAAAACACACTTACTGCAGAGACTAAAGCCTGTTGACCATTTTTATTTTCATAGCAGAATTCACCTATTAGGTCGTACCCTTGCAGTTGAACCAAAGAGAAAGACTTAACACTGAAAACACACTCACAACAGCTTTCAACACCAAGTTAAAAGAAAAGAAGTCCTGTCGGAACAGCCGGTAAACAATGGCTTTCCCTCCATGACGACAAGCCAAAATTACAGAAGCTTACCGTGTTAACGTTATATTACTGTAAGTCACGGAAACAGAGTCACATCTGTTCATTAGAAGCATTTAGAAGCTACTCAGAAAAATGAGTCAACAGTTGGGAGCTCATCCAGGGAAAAAAATGGAATGAGATTCTGTAAAAGTCTAATCTTTACACACACACACACACACACACACACACACACACACACACACACACACACACACACACACACACACACACAC
>JBBPCW010278626.1:0-11121 GCA_037974425.1 Phenacogrammus interruptus
TTCGCCCAAGCATGTCACGCGTCCGGTGCAGAAGGTAGCGCTAACACCAAAAAGCTCATTGCCAACCGCAGTAAGAATTCACCGTCACTACTGCGGCTGCATTGGCCCGTATATGGTGGTGGCGGCGTCATATACTGATCTAGGATCAGTGATCCGTAGCATTTGTATTTCTGATTTGTGCATATGCGTCAGAAATGCTTGGGTAAATGTAACGTTAGCTTGTGTGGACGCTATCGCACTACTTGATCAATGAAAGAGTTTCGCTACTGAAAAGCTATTTGATTCGGAAAACAGCGACGCTACCAACAAGCTACTGAGAAATGTAGTTAAACTAGTCTGACACCTACATAGGAACTCTATAATACACTCTTGAATTTTAATGTAGGAATTTTAAAATGAAGCCTCTTACTTTTTCCTGCCTTATTTATTTTTATTTAGGTTACCTCCATTTTTCTCACTTATCTGAGATGCATTCTGTTAGATTTCTTTCTTACACTCTTTTATCATTCAGCCTTTCCTCTCTGAGAATGCAGACCCCTTTTTCCATCCGTAAAAAATACTGAATCAGCAATGTGCAGTTCCACATTTAATGTCATTTTTGGAAGCAAGATTCAGGTTTGAATGAATGACATCAGTGATTCATTAAAGGTAGAAAAAAAGTTTATTTGTGGTAAACAAGCAGCAGTACTTACAATAGCCTTAAAAGTGGAATTTTTTAACTTTTCTCTAACCCCCACTTCTGATGAGATATTGGGTGTGTCCAAAATCGCACACTTGCGTCAGTGCACTGAGATCTAATGTGTAGTGCGCACTGCTATGTGTCAGTGCTGTCCTAAATGGAACACTAACGTTTTGCACTTAGCGGAAGTGACAGACTAACATTTGTTTGCGATTCTCCAGCCTGGCAAAATATCTGCCGGTTACACCGCAGTGTAAAATAATTTTATTAACCTTACTCACATTTATCTGAACCAGCTGCCTCCGCTTGGGCTTGTATTTCACTGTTTGCCGCCATTATCCAACTCGAAAAAACACGTTGAATGTCCCACCCCCTCCGCTACGTTGTCAAAATGGTGCCCGTTTAGTGCGCATAGTTCCGCACTGCGTTTTCTGGCCGATTTCTGTGTTCTGAGTTTTAGCTTGGTTTTCAGTGTGAGTGCACTACGCACTAAAATTTCGGACACACTGCTTGTCTATGATGTATTTTAAAAGACTAGAACTACATGTGGGTTGGCTGCTAGTGCTAATGATAACTAGCATCATATAGTTATCATTAGCACTGGCAGCCAAACCCCATGTAAAAAACCCCAGGTATATTTATTGTCTCATAGATCAGTAGCTAGGATAAGAGTAAGGCTTTACTGAGGGTGAAATCATTATTCCAGTTTGTTGTTATAGTCTCTGAACATTAGCCCACAATGCTGCAGGTCTGCTGCATGTTTGTTTTTGGTGTTTCTGTTTGCTCACTATTAATGTATTTATACACAGCCTACATTTGAAAAAGTCTTAATTATTATCATCTGTAAATTAGTTGTTGATTTTTCCAGAGGAACTGAAGAACTGCAGGGGTTTATAACACAAACAGGCAGGTTGTCAAGGGCAAAACTGTGTGTGTGTGTGTGCGTGTGTGTGCGTGCGTGTGTGTGTGTGTGTGTGTGTGTGTGTGTGTGTGTGTGTGTGTGCAGTGCTATTTCTCCCTCATTCACACACTGTGTGTTTGTGAAAAAAAAGTAGGTTCTAGGAAACCCAGTAAAACACTGATGGAGGCAGAAATATAATTCACACTAACACACTGTACATTTTCTCTCTCTGTTCCTTTTCTCTGACCATTTTCTCTTCTCCTGTGTCTGACTGTGATGTCACAACTGTTCCTGGAACCAAAGAGTTTGAACTGGCCCTTCAGCTATCACACACTCCATTAACGCTCTTCATCTGCTGCTCTGGGACAACACTCTAGAGCCTGAAATATTTATCCAAACCCAATGGGACCTGACTATTAAAGTCAATGAGCATATGAAACCATAACACATTTTCCTTAGAAACTGTTTTTCTTTGTCAACCATCTCCGTCCTAGCTCAGTGTTTTGTCCATGGGAACATTTTAGATAAAATATTTTATGGCAAACCAATACTTTTATTTTACAGAAAAACAGAATGCTTTAAGCTTCAGGTATCTGTGCAAATCTTTGGGTAAAGAGATTATCAATTAGAGTTACTGAAAAGAAATCTCCATGGGTGGTGGTACTACACTAGGGACACCAAAGCCACAGGCTAGTATCTGACAGACAGAATTTTGAATTCAGAGCTTCTGTGTTTCAGGCACATCCTGAATTTTGTTATGCATTTGGCTGCATTTGGGTCTGGACCTAATTTTCAGGCCTAAATACATATTGCTAACACACAAAAGTTATCTAAACTGTATCTGTAAAAATATATCACCAAAACCTCTGTCATCCCTCTCAGACCACATCTAGCTCTTGAGCTGACTGAGACGTGAACCTGGAGATTAGCATACAGTTTGGTAGATGTGTTTTTTTAAGACTTTGATTTGTTTTCTTTTAAAATTAAATATTTTGAACAGAGAAAAAAACTTTCCAAACCTTTGGATTAAGTGATTGTGTTTCACACTTTTCTGCACAGAATGAATAATAAATAATTAAACAGCTCAGAGAAGCTTATTGTGATAATGTAATTTATCACAATAATGATGAATATTGTCATATTGTCCACTGCTTTTCTCATATTTTAAGATAAACCTTTTTTTCCAGAAAACAAATATATTGTGATTCTGATGGGAACTCTAATTGCCTGCAGATATGTCTACAAGGTCTGAGTTCATGTGACATCAGTACAGCAGTACAGGGAGATTGTTTGAAAGTGACAACACATTTAGACTGCAGGCGATAACAGGGTTAGACTTGGGTCAACACACTTCCACAGGCAGATACCTCAGAAAACAAACAGAACTATAGCACATGCTGCTTACACAGAGATCTACAAAAGCAGAAAACACAAACGTAACACAATACTCACAACACAACCACCATAAACCATGTTATGTAGTCATGAGCTAATATAATCAGCCTCTTGCAAATAGAGTGGGGCACCTCTCAAAAATCAGATTACAGTTAATGTTTTATGGATTATTGTTTCTGAGGATTACATTTTTGAGTCAACATCAGTAAGTCGGTTCTTATAAGGTTAATACTAATTAAACTACAAATGGTAACAATGCTCATAGGAAATCAAATAGATGCAATAGTGTGGTCTGCAATAGATGAACAAACTTCACTTTTAAGGAGACACTTGGGCAAAATGTAAAATAGCAAAAAATATATTGATCATATTTTACTTATGTAATTTGTAATCAGCGCTGGGCAACATTTGTAATCTATTAAACACTGGAAACAACATCGCTGGAAATGTTGGCACTGGAAACAACATTGCATTACACTCTTAATTCTCCAGCTCATACATGGAGCATGAACACAAAAAATTACTTCTATAGCACCACAACACAACACTAACATAGAAGCATATTAACTATGCTAACACACTCCCATATGACTTTACTTGCAGTCATGGGTGTCGTTAGGTCTATTTTGGGGGGTCTGAAGCCCACCAAAATGATCCCAAGACACCCTAAATATGTAGTCATTATTCTAATATTTTAAAATTATATATCCAATCATTTCATACAAGACATCACTGAGCGCAGATACGCACTTCACAAATAGAAACAATTGAAATGAAAAATAATATCTATCTATCATTTTTTTTATCGTTCAGTAATATTTCTCTGGTAGTGCCATTTGTACCCAGTTCAACAGAACAATACTATGAGTGTTCATAACTGTTCACTGCTTAACTTTTCTTGTTTCCTTAAGTGAAAGGAGAGGTTTGGTGAAAAGTGTTCAGCCCTCTATACACGCTAATTCCTTCCTACAACCCTGGGGGCTAAGCCCCCCTAGTCTTTACGTCTTTGTGATGTCCCTGCTTACAGTTTATCAATGTCAAATATATTGTTGATTTATATCTATCCCAATCTACCAATTCACACAGTCTGTATTTCAGTGTCAAACTGTGACAAGCTGTGATGGTGATCAGCCTCTATTACAACCACTATCGGTGAAGAGAAAGGTATCAAAACACACTGTGCTTCGAAGTCAGCATGTACCAGTGTTGAAAGTGCCTACAGTGAGCATGTGAGCATCAAAACTGGACGATGGAGCAGTGAATGTAGATGCCCTGGTCTCAGTGTGAGGCTGAGCACACACACTGCTGTGCTGGTTATTTGGGCAATGTTCTTCTGGGAAACCTTTGGTCTTGACATTCATGTTACTTTGACACTGACATTGCTGAAGATCAAGTATTCTCTAATAGCAGTAGCCTTTTTCAGTGCGCTTTGCCACACTGCAAAAATTGTTCAGGAATACTTAAAGCAATATGAAAAGAGTTCAAAGTGTTAGTTTGGCTTTCAGTTTCCTCAGATCAAGCCTCTGTGGGTTATGCTGGAAAAGTCTGATATATGGAGGCTTAAAAGATCTGCTGCTAACATTTTGTTGCGAAATACTACGGCACAGTTGGACACACATAATATTTGATATGTGGTTGATGAGTGTATTGCATGTTATGAAATGCCTCTAGATTCAGTTTCAGTTTGGACTAGTGAAAAGTCACTGCAGTCTGTACTAGCTGGGATAGGTAAGTTTGGTTCTAAAAATGTAATTGAGATATACTGACAGTCATGGTAAAATACTATGTTTACACATATGATTATTTTGTAGTCAGATTGTGAGCATGTCACTACATGGTGGTGTTTAATGCTTGTCTTTTTGAGTAAACATGATTGAGGCAACATGGGGATATGTGAACAAAGTTTCCTAAAACATTTCAATAAGAAACATACTACCCTAGAACATAGGGCTGTTTCTTTAATAGTTCTATGAGCAGGTGAAGGACCCTGGGAAACCAAGGTATGGGGAACTAAACCAAGGAATGGCTTAAAAAGATGCTAACTTAGGAAGATGCTAACTTTAAAGCAATGTTACATTCCTGTGATAAAATACAGTGCTAAACACAGAACCAACACAACACATTCCTGCTCTAACAAGGAAACAAAACTCTCCTGTTAGCACTAACTGATAGCAGGAGATCATGAGTAAAATAAAAAACGTGACTTGTGTATAATTAGCTGGAATTAAATTCCCAAGAGAAATGTGTGACTCAATTACAGACAGCAAATGACTTGTGTGCGAGGAACCAAAGCTAAATGAGGGGGCGTAGAGTGTGTGTGCATGTGTGTGTCTGTGTGTTTGTGTGTAGATAAAAGAATAAGTATGTGTGTGTGTGTGTGTGTGTGTGTGTGTGTGTGTGTGTGTGTGTGTGTGTGAGTCTGTAGAGGGTGCTGCAAGTAGTCACTTTGATGCTCTGGTTGGTACTACATACCTTCCCACTCAGGAGCTTTCTTAGCTATATAAGAGAAAGGTGCTGTGCATGTATGCATGTGTATTATATAACCGAATCCAAATCTGTCCAAACACTTCTTGATGGGCAGATCACACCGGCATCCACACCTCTGACATTTCACCAAGTAAATCTGTTAAAAACTCTTAAACTCACTCTGCCAGAGACTAGGTCCAATATTCTCTTTTTCTTCTCTTTCATGTGCTACATACTTATTATCGCTTCACTGCTGTCACGGTCACCTTGCCTGCTTCCCGTACACACCGCTCCTTATCCCCTGAATATTAGTTTTCTGTCCCGTTTCCCCTTTCGTTTCTTCCATCATTTTGCATCTGCTCTCTCTGTCCCGATTCCCATCCAGTCCTCCCTTCCCCTTTCCTACCTCGCTCCCTTTCTAGTCGCCACTTCTCATTTGTACCACTCCCCGTCCTTCTTGCTTTCACCTGTCCCTCGTTTCCTCACTTGGATTTAAACCCCAGTCCGGCCCCAGTTCCCTGTGTCCGTATTTGTTGTTGTATGCTTGGTGTGTCTGTTTGTGTTGGTACTGTTCGTTGGTGTTATCCTGCTGTTCATGCCTTGTTTTTCTGTTTATTTCCTTTGCAGGCTCGTGCTTCGGAATAAAATCCCAGATCTGCCCTCCGCGCACTGTGTTCACGCTGGATCCTGATTTCTCTGTGTTAGCCTTTCGCTTATCAACAATTCCTTGGTTCTGTATTTCTCTTAACGTCAGAAGCACGAGCCTTGCCCCTGGTTTTGTACTGCTTGGTTTGATTTGTTTTCTGTGGTGTTCTCGAGTCGGGGTTCTTTGTGTTGTAATTCTGTTCACTGCCTTTGTTATTTCATTAAATCTCTCCCTTTCCTTACTACCACCCTCAGCATGACAGAATACGGACACCTACCGCCATCCCTGGACACGTCAGCAATTCCCCTGCCTGGGGACCGGGCGCCGCCCCCTCCACCCACAGTTGCAAGAACACCAACAGCAGCTCGTGGCACTCACCCATGCCATGAATCAGATCCTGGCCCGCCTCCCCGAGATGGCTGAACCTGCCATGCCTCCTCCTGCCCCTGCGCCGCTGCCAGCCCCCCACCTGCCAGAAAGAGCACACCACTCGTCTTGCCCAGAAAGGTACGCGGGTGATTCGGGTGGAGAAACTTCAAACTGGCCTGTGATTTATATTTCGCAGAGAATCCGGGACTGACAGATGCCCAGAAGATTTCTACAGTGATCCAGAGACTGACAGGGCGGGTTCAGGACTGGGCAGTGGCTGTCTGGCGGGCAGAGGGCATGCCCACCATGGATTACGCTGAGTTTACTCTGCTGTTCCAGACCATGTTCGACCATCCGGGGCAGGGGCAGAACAGCGGCCACTAATCTGGAGCATTGAAGCCGGCATGCCGCCCGGCTTCACCCCTCCGCCTGAATCCACTGCCCCCGAAACGCATCATCCCTGCTGCCTCCCCTGCTCCCAGAGAACCTGAGTACGAGCCTATGCAACTGGGGGCGTCCCGGCAGGACCGACGCTAACAACGGCAACAGGCAGGGGCATGCTTCTATTGCGGCCAGACAGGACATTGGCACCTTCAGTGTCCTCTGTGCCCCACCTCCACTCCCCCCGACCCGGGTCACAGATTTTATGTTGGTCAACCAATTTGTTATCTCGGTTACGTTGTCTGTGTATAATTCTGTGTTTTCTGTTTGCGCCCTTTTAGATTCAGGGTCGGCTGGGAACTTCATATCACAGTCCTTAGTTTCGTCCCTCAACATTCCCACTCAACCCCTGACCAGACCTGTCCCGGTTCATGTCCTTGACGGCCACCCAATCAGTAACGGCCCCCTGAGTACCTGCACTGTTCCCATTTCCCTCACTGTTCAACCTGCACACACCGAGACACTCCAGTTTCTGGTCCTGCCCCTGTCCAACCACCAAGTAATGCTAGGCATCCCCTGGCTAAGAGCCCACAACCCCCACGTAAATTGGATCATGCACACTATCACTTCCTGGTCTCCATCCTGTGCCCGAACGTGTTCCGTTCAAGCCCTTCCCGTGCACTCTACCTCGATTGAGAATCCCCTGTCCACTAACCCTGTAGACATTCCCCCACAATACGCCAACTTAAAGGAGGCGTTTCCAGTGTCAAGGGCAACCTGCCTTCCTCCGCACAGGCCCTGGGATTGTGCAATCGACCTGGTGAAGGGAAAAACCCCTCCTCCGTCGTGTATTTACCCATTGTCCAAGCCAAAGACTCGGGCAATGGAGAAATACGTTACAGAGATGCTGGAGCAGGGATTCATCAGGCGATCGCGCTCCCCCGCCTCAGCGAGCTTCTTCTTCATAGGGAAGAAGGACGGGGGTCTCCGGCCGTGTATAGACTACCGTGGGCTCAATGATGTCACGGTGATGTACACATATCCTCTGCCTTTGATCCCCGCAATAATCGAGCGGCTCCGGGGATCCACCTTTACGAAGCTGGACCTCCGGAGCGCATACAACCAGGTACACATTCGGGAGGGGGACGAGTGGAAAACAGCCTTCAGCACGGCCTCTGGCCATTTTGAATATCTGGTTATGCCGTACGGGTTGGCAAATGCACCCTCGGTCTTCCAAGGCTTTGTTAACGATGTCCTACGAGACATGTTGAACATATTTGTAGTAGTGTATATAGATGACATATTAATTTACTCCCGCACGTTTGAGGAGCACGTAGCCCACATGCGGCAGGTCCTCTCCCGTTTGCTGGAGTATGGGCTGTATGTGAAGGCCGAGAAATGTGAATTCCACCAGCGGGAGGTCACGTTTCTTGGCCACCGCATCAGCAAAGTGGGGATCGCGATGGAGGAGTCAAAGGTAACCACCATATCTGAGTGTCCAGAGCCCATGACAGTTAAAGACGTGCAACGGTTCCTGGGGTTTGCCAATTACTATCGACGGTTTATAAAAAACTACAGCACAGTGGCTGCCCCTATCACATCTCTCCTCTGAGGCAAACCTAAACAGATCATGTTTGATCCAACAGCACAGGAAGCCTTTAGGAAATTAAAACAGGGTTTCACTTCAGCCCCGGTACTGCGAATGCCCAATCCGGAATGACAGTACACGGTGGAGGTAGAGGCCTCGGAGGTGGGGATCGGGGGAGTCCTGTCCCAACACCATGTCTTCTACAGGAAATCACATCCCTGTGCTTTCTTTTCTAGGAAGCTGACTGAGGCGGACGTCCGGAAGGCAAAGAGGCTAAATCCCAGGCAGGCACGGTGGGCTCTGTTTTTTACACGGTTCAACTTCCAGCTCTTGTACCGCCCAGGGAAGTTGAATGGTCAAGCAGACGCTCTGTGCCGGCAGTTCGGGACGGAGAAGGATGCAGGGGAGCCTGAGCCCATCCTTCCACCCAGGTTGTTTGTGGCTCCGATTCAGTGGGGGTTGGACGATGAGGTAGCGGCGGCGCTCGAGGGATGCCAAGTACCCCCCGAGTGCCCCGCTGATTGAACCTATGTCCCAGAGCTGCTGCGACTGAGGGTGATGGAGTGGGCTCACGTCACTCCAGCGACTGGCCACCCGGGCTTTACGAGAATGCTGGAAGTTGTTTTGCGTAAGTACTGGTGGCCGTCTCTGTCCAGAGACGTCTGCAACACTGTGCTTTCATGTTCTGTTTGTGCAATCACGAAGAGCCCGCGGGTCCTCCCTGCCGGAAAATTAATGCCCCTGTCGGTGCCGGAGAGGCTGTGTTCCCACCTCGCCGTGGACTTCGTCATGGACCTCACCGCATCCAAAGGGTACACAGTTATTCTGGATGTGGTGGATCGGTTCTCGAAGGGTTGCTGGTTCATGCCTTTCCGTTCTCTCCCCTCTGCCTGACAGGTCGCGGATGCTCTGTTCCAGTCGGTGTTCCGGTTTTACGGCATCCCGGAGGACATAATGTCAGACCGCAGCCCCCAGTTCACGTTGAGAGTCTGGAAGGCGTTCCTGGGACACTTGGGGTCCGCGGTAAGCCTGACCTTGGGCTACCACACTCAGTCCAATGGTCAGGTGGAGCAGACCATCCAAGAGCTCGGCCGATTCCTCCGGGCATACTGTCACAGCCGGCAACATGACTGGGCAGAGTTCCTCGCCTGGGCGGAGTACACCCAGAACTCGATGCGCCACTCCGCCACAGGTATGTCCCCTTTCGAGTATGTGCTCGGGTGTCAACCCTCGCTCTTTGGTAGAGAGCTAGACTCTGTCCCCCTTCTTGATAGGAGGTGCCTCCCGCCGCCAATGGTCAGCTCGCTCTATAAACCTGTGAACCACTTGAGGGATCGACTTGTGTGCGTCCTCCCACACCTGCTCCGCCCGACGGAACGAAGCGTCCACCCCTGGAGCATCCGTGGCACTCCGGTCCCACAGGCGGAGCAGGTGTGGGAGGACGCACACACGTCGATCCAGCAAGTGATTCGCAGGTATATAGAGCGAGCTGACCATCGGCGGCGGGAGGCGCCTCCTATCAAGGATAGTGACAGAGTCTGACTCTCTATAAAAGAGCGGGGGTTGACACCCGAGCACATACTCGAAAGGGGTCATACCTGTGGCGGAGTGGCGCATCGAGTTCTGGGTGTACTCCGCTCAGGCGAGGAACTCTGCCCAGTCATGTTGCCGGCTGTGACAGTACGCCCAGAGGAATCGGCTGAGCTCTTGGATGGTCTGCTCCACCTGACCATTGGATTGAGTGTGGTAGCCCGAGGTCAGGCTTACCGCGGACCCCAAGTGTCCCAGGAACGCCTTCCAGACTCTCAACGTGTACTGGGGGCTGCAGTCACCAAAGACCTTCACCTTCACCTCCTATGTTCTAAGTTAACTCCCTGTTATACTGGCCCTTTTCTGGTTTTGAAACAGGTTAACCCTGTCTCTTTTAAGTTACAGCTGCCCCCTGACCTTAAGATTCACCCTGTTTTTCATGTTTCTCTCCTTAGACCCGTCCATCCTGGTCCCCTGCATGAGGGCGAGGCGACCTTCACACCGCCCGAAGCCCTCAACGTCAACGGTGCACCTGCCCACCGTGTGCGCTCCTTGTTAGACTCCAGACGGCACAGGGGTGGGCTGGAGTACCTTGTCGAGTGGGAGGGGTACGGTCCCGAGGAGCGACGCTGGGTACCGGCCCGCAACATCCTCAGTCAAGAGTTGATGGATGACTTCCACCACACGCAGCCAGATCGCCCGGCGCCGCCCCCCTGGGGCCGCCCCCCTGACCAGCTGCCATGCCCTGTCAGACGGGACGTGTGCCCAGGAATCCCCAGGAGGGGATTCGGCGTAAGGAGGGGGGTGCTGTCACGGTCACCTTGCCTGCTTCCCATACACACCACTCCTTATCACCTGAATATTAGTTTTCTGTCCCATTTCCCCTTTCGTTTCTTCCATCATTTTGTGTCTGCCCTCTCTGTCCCGATTCCCATCCAGTCCTCCCTTCCCCTTTCCTCCCTCGCTCCCTTTCGAGTCCCCACTTCTCATTTGTACCACTCCCCGTCCTTATTGCTTTCACCTGTCCCTCGTTTCCTCACTTGTATTTAAACCCCAGTCCGGCCCCAGTTCCCTGTGTCTGTATTTGTTGTGAAAGTGAAAGTGACCATTTGTCATACGTGAACACACCACAGCACACAGTGTGAACAGCACGAAATTCAACCTCT
>JBBPCW010278654.1:0-11119 GCA_037974425.1 Phenacogrammus interruptus
CACGTCCAGCTCTTCATTACGGTGAAGCAGACCTGCAGATACAGCTATTAAAGTTACAGATCCAGTTATAAACTTCACTACAGAGATCCATCTCAGACCCCAGGACTGATCTTGGATCAGATTCCTCCGTATTCATGGTCAAAGTCACAAAAGCCTGTTTTGTAGCTCACAGTACTTTAAGAACCTGATGAGAAGTGTAACAATTTACCAACATTTTTCTTCACTTAAAGGAAAAATCCTGTTTATATCTTTAAACATGTTCTGCAGTCCCTGATTATTATAAAACCAGGATTATGTGCTCGGGATCCTCAGGACTAAGATTGAGAATCACTCTAACACTGTTACTGTCACCGAGCGACTCCGCGCTCGCGGATCAAGGGACGGAATTTACAGGGCTTGCTTATAAACGCCTGCCGCTCCTTTATTTCGGTAGCTGTGAATCTGTCAAAGACTGGGTTTTTGGGGTTTTTTTTTAAGATTTAGATTTTTTTTTCTTTTCATTTATGTTCTGTTGAAGCTCCTTCTTGGACGTGAGCCTCCTCGGTTTATCAGAACAGCCCAACAAGGTCAAGGAACCGCACCAGCGGTGGTCTCTTCAGCACAACCTGTTCAGAAGCCTGTCTGAAACGACTTGAAACCTCCGCAAGCCGCCTTTACTTACAGCAATATGCAATAAACCCACAGCGGCCCAAAGAGGAGGACGTTCTGCCCCTGGGTTCGCTCTCTGCACACGTTCTCTAAACCGGCCATGCTTTCCACCTTCTGCGTTTCAGCCTCAAACCAGCGGATGATGTGTTAAAGAAACCTGTTCAGACCGTTTTTATAGTTCTGTTTAATTCTGTAGCGCTTTGGGTCGCCGGGTCTGCAGGGAAGAGGCGCATTAATCATCCGTTCATTGGAAGCTGCTACACGTGCCAAGCCGTATCTCCCAGACGTGCACCTTTTGGGCTGAACTGCACACACTCCTGACACCTCTGACCCACGCACTGTCCCTCAAAATCCATGAGTACGGTTTTAAGACGGATCAGTGGAAACGCTTTTCTTTCGCCTAAAGTCCGTGTCTTTGTTGTTTCTGGCATGTTTTTGTAGTGAGTTTTTTAAAAGAGAAAGATTTTCATAATCAATAAACTGAGAGCAGGTTTGGTGTGGAATTCTTCTCAGCGGTGACGAATGGAACCGGATGTCTGAAGAGTTAAATGCCTGATACTTGCCTGACAGAGAGTGTGATTGTGCTGTCATGTGCTTCTCGAGTTGTGATGAGATTTTGGATGAGAATTTCTTTATATTAAAACCGTTGGGAGCACCTTGGCGACTAACCAGAACTCTTGTTTTTCCTTTATACATCTGTTTCTATGCACAGTAACCCCTCATTTTTTCTGAGAACTGAACTGTAGTACCTCCAGCGGTGGCAGTAATACACTGAAAATTTCAACCGCCATAAAAAAAAATGCTGTAGCATGACTGCTCCGTGTGGGTCTTCCCCCCCCCCCCCCCAGTGTTCAGCAGTGATCTCAGTGTGTTCAGTATCAGTAAGCTGTGCTCTGTCTGAACATGTGGATAGAGAGAGTTATTTCTTTCTTTTGTTTACGAGTGTTAACGCTGTTAATGCTAATCGGTAATGCTAAAGGTTTAATCAACAAAGTTATCAGATTCTGATTATTTACCTTTACATTTTCTTTAAGGGTGATGCATTAAACTGAGTTTCACATGAAATCGAAGTGTTCTGGGAGCAGATTTAGGTTTTACACTATAAAAATAGGCGTTTTTCACTATATGCGGGTGCTCTTGGAACGTAAACCTTGGGCACTTCCCCTCATTTTTTTCCTTATTTACCTATTAACCTCTGGCTTTTCTTTTGGCAGGGTTTGTTAAGGCGTGTAACTGGCAGTAAAAGCAGGTATTGATCTTCGTGTAGCTTTACAGGTATGAAGAACAGACGTAGACTGAAGCACTGATGTAAGCTGCTCTGGATAAGAGCGTCTGCTAAGAAACGTAAACGTAAAGATCGGTAGCAGAGGGATAGGGTGGGTGTCCCAAAGAAAACTTTTCTTTGTGACAATGTTTCTATTGTCAGAATTGAATAAAACCTCACTGGTTTTGGATTATGAATAACACGTCTATATTGTATCCTGTGGTTTAGTCCCTATCACAGTCACTGTAAAGTTTCTCTCCAGGGCACTGTTTTGCATCAGACCTCTGAATATGTTCACTTTTCAATGTTTGAACTGGATGCTCTCAAAAACTGGTGGAATTTCTCTAACAATTGTTTTCTTGAGCAGGTATCTGGGTTTCTGTTGTGATTTGGTCTCGTCCGCCCACAGCGTCCCACTGAATTGCAACGGGTGCATTTTAATATCTTTCTAATTAACTATAAAAAAGGCGATGAAGCATCAGGCTGACATTTTGACTTTATTGTTGTATGGTTTAATTTACCAGATATCAGAAAGAGAATAAATGCAATCTTAGTCAGAAACAAAAACATTAAAATGTGTCATCTAAACTATGACGGTCCCTGATATCAGCAGGTTTCTAAAGGATTACTTTATCGAAGTCAATTCACACTCGTCGTTTTTCCCAGGTCTTCAGAGGGGAACTGTCTCTCTTGACATTAAATCAAAAGCTCAGAAGAAAAATGATTTGTTACAGACAGGTGGCGATTAGGTACAATAACATTGAAACAAGATTGAGATTATTACTAATTTAAATCCTGAGCTGTTTTCTGACTTAAGAAGCACTGCAAGTCTTTTAGCCAGATACTGTGCTGATGTTGTTTGAAAATATAATCAACTTTTTCTTGCCTCCAGATCTCCTTAAGTTAGAATTCAGCTTCTTATAAATACATAAAAATCAATCAGCAAAATTACCAAACAATCTGGAATATACTTGGCAGTTATTATTCTTTAAACCAAAGGTTGCAACAAAGAAATGCATGTTCCAATAAATACGTTAAGCACAAGAAAACTGGACGGTTTACTTACATTAAGGTGTAAATAGTGCCTTAATATGCAGGTACCTCCAAGATTTGGTTCTTTAGAGAAGGCACTCATTTAAGCCATCAATGTGAAATTATTCCAAGATGAGATTATTTTCAGAGTATGTATTTTTCCAAAGGGACTAACGATGGCCTTAGCATGGCTTCACAAATCTTATCCACAAAGGGCTGGCGTGGCTGGAGGGTTCCTCTCCAAAAAAGCACTGATCTGAAATGTGGAATCTGAATGCTTGACTGGAATGAAGACCTGCAGTCGCACCAGCCCTTTACAGAGGAGTCTTTTATGTTTGTCTTAAAATGTGGGGCCAAGAGGGTGACCTTCAACTTTCCTTTCCCCTCCAATAATCACTGATCAACAGCTAAAAGGTCCCCCTTCTTATCTGTTCTTGCCTGTCTCTTCGTCTTTCTGGATCTTTGTCCAGTCCTGCATAGCCCTAAGCCTTTCGCACCAGGTCTTCAGCTTTCACCTTCTCTCCCACTCACTTTCTCCTCTTTTTTTTGTCCACAAGAGACAAGTGGAGGGTCTCTTGAAATCCTTGGAAAATGGCGAGTTGTTCCTACTACTATACCATTTCCACATGCCATCCCTTTGAAGAGGTTGTTCATATATTGATTGGGGAATCTAAATAAGACTGATGAGTGTTACTGAACCGAGGATTCCTATTTCTATTGCTCAGAACAGAGCCTACAGCAATCACTGTGTTGTGACTTAAATAACGACATTCACTCACTGCACCAAACACACTGCATCTGATCCCAGAACATGCCATTCCCAGTGTCTCTGGTACTTCGTATGAGCAGTACGCACACACACAGTCACACACATACGCTGAAGTGACTGTCTGGCAAAGTTCACATGGCTGGTTCTCTCTCTCTCGCTTTCTCTCTCCCTCTCACTCCCTCTGGGATGATTTGTACTGTGTTAACCCTAAGGGGAACAGGTGTCTTCCTCCCCTCCATCCTCAGGGCTGGTTTTGGGCAGAGTCATATGCAGGGCACTCCACAGAGCAGTGCGGGACTTCCTTGTGTTACTGCTCAGGTCCTTCAGTGCAGAGGCCAAAAGGACAATTTCTGAATCAGGAAGACAGAAAAAATGAGTCTTTTAACATACACTCATACATCAGCCATCACTTAATATCATGTAGGTCCCCCTCGTGCCACCAAAACAGCTCTGACCCGTCAAGGCACGGGGTGTGTCCGAAATCGTGCACTTACAAGAGTGCACTGAAATGTAGTGCGCACTGAGCACTTCCCTTTGTAGTCACACTGACGTTTTGCACTTAGCTGAAGTAACCTGTTCGATTCTCCAGCCAAAATATCCGCGGTTACGCTGCATCAGTAAAATAACTTTATTAACGTTACTCACGTTTATACGAACCAGTTGTCTCCGCTTGGGCTTGCATTTCACTGTTGGCCGGGAACAGTGAAATGCAAGTTTTCTGGCCGTTTTCAGTGACTGAGTTTTAGCTTAGTTTTCAGTGTGAGCACCCTACACCCTAAAATCACACACTAAAGGTGCGCAAGTGTGCGATTTCGGACACACGGACTCCACAGGACCTCTGAAGGTAGATGTTAGAAACTGATCCTGCAAGTTAATGTGGGGCCTCAATGGATCTGACTAGTTGTTCCAGCATGTACCACCGATGCTTAAACTGACTGACATCTGGGAAATTTAGAGGCCAACAGTATGGAGCTGTTGCAGAAATAAAATGTTCTCCAACAGTTCCATACTCAGAAGATAGATAGCCTAATAGCTATCATTCATGACACAGACATGGTTACTTGCAACATTTCAAACAGTTCAAATAGAGTAGCAGTATTTTCGTATGCCACCTCAGCATGTCTAAATGAGTATATGAGTACCTCTGTCCTCCCTGAGGTAAGCTGAGCCCTGCTTCTGTTTGCTGTTGCCGTTAAGGAACTCATCCTTGCGCCGTGCCTGAGTGATGTAGATGGTCTCCAGGTGTCTGTCCAATGCAGAACAGATATTAGCGTTGAGAGGGAGACTCCGCAAACACTCCATTTTCCCCAACAAATTCACCACCTATAAAATAACAAACATACACTCAGCATCATTTAGATACAGAAATGATGGACACCTCAAATCAGCAAACAATCACATAACACGAAAACCCTAAACCCTAAAATGTTGATATATACTACACATTTTGAGATGCTTCCCTAGAAAACCTATTCACTTTCATTACAATAAACATACATTATACATAAACTACATAAAAAATAAATATACTGACTGACCTAGTTTTGTCTTTAATACACTTTAGTTGTATACATATGCTGACCTTGGCCTGCTCACGAATCTGGTCCACTATGAGCCTGTCCACTCTGGAGGGGTTCGAAGGCGTTTTGGGCAGGGAGTTATTGCTTGCCAAAGACACACGTTTGCCTGGGTAGCTCTTCGTCAGAACAGCCTCGGACTATTAGAAAATAACACTATTAAATACTAACAATTCTGAATCTCCCCTGAAATCACTCCTAAACATCATAGATTTAGTGACAATTGGCCCAAAATGACAAACTGTTTTCTTAATTTTATATTATTCAAATAAAATATTGAATAAATTAATTTAAATGAAAATGTTCATATTTCTTGACTAACACACCAATGTAAATGGTCTGAAACCATTCAAAATAAACTCTTGGTAAAATAACTTATGGTGGTTCTCCATTTCATGAATTGTTCACTTTTAGTAATGTAGAATATTACCTTCTTCCTCTCTTTCTCTAGCATCCTCCACTGCTCGTAGCAATCCTCCAAATAATGATGCAGTTGGCTCATAGGGGATTCTCTACACTTGCTGAATTTGGGTGACCTCATGGTGGACAGCAACCCAGTGAAAGGCCCATCTCCACTAGTGGGGTTTGATCCAATCAGCTCCTGCAGGTAGGGGTTAAAGGTGGGAAATTCTCCGTCTGGCAGAAGCTCACCCATGTCCACAAGAGGCATAGAGGCACCATAGTGCAGCAAGGAGCATGAAGGAAACACGTGACATGAATTCTGTCTGGGATCCCCCATCTGGTACATGTAGGGGAACACCTGGGACGGAGCTGGTTTGGCTTGACTGGGACCAGATCCACCGTGTCTGGTCTGACCAGTATACATACTGCCCAGAATCTGAAATGGGTTCTGCAGAAGGCCTTGTTGTTTGTCTGCCTCCCTCATAAAGCTAGGTGTAGGCTTGAATTTGACTCCAAACCGCTGAGAGGAATGCCCGTCAGATGTGTCAGTGGCTGCTTGTAGCCTGTTCTTGTCTAAACGCACACTGAAGTCCCCTCCATCTCCACCTGCTACATTTCTCAGACCATCCAGACTCAGACCTAACCCTACCTTCCTGCCTTGTAGGTTCATCCCATTTTCTTGCCCAAAATCAGTGAGGACACTGGATGAAGGCCTCTGCTGAGATGATAGGCGTGGAACAAATTCAGTCCCAGAGTGGGTCATGAGCTTGGATATGCCTTTGTGGTCAGTTTTCATGCTGGTCTTGGCTTGAAGCTTAGCTTGATTCTGGGGAAGATTTGACTGGCCATGATAGTACTGGTGGAAGCTAGTTTGGGGGCCTCTGGTTTCTCTCTGACTCGCCTCTTTGCTTTGAGGAGGGGTTGGGGGGTTTAAAGGGGACGAGAAGGATTTAGGAGGTTCAAAATAATCTGACGCCTGACTGAACCCAGATAATTCCTTAGTGGTATAATCACTTTGCAAGGGATGACTCCTCCCAACATCACCTCCTCTTTGCTCCCTCAAGGTTGCAGTCATCTCTCGCTTACGGGTGGGCACATGAGAAGCAAATGCTGGCGTGTTTTGGAACGAGAGACTCTTCATATCAAGCGCATTTGCATCCTGGGTTTTTACAAGGCTGTTCTGAGCCCATTCACTTTTATAGACGTCTCCCTGCTCCCCCATGAGAAGAGCTTGAATGTGACTGGCCAGCTTGTTGCCATCCTGCACTGAAAATGACCTGTTGTTTTTAGTTTTGGGTCCATTCAACGCAGAGGCGCTTTGGTACGGGGCGAAGCACAAGTCAATCATTTGGCTTGGAAGGCAGGAGGGGTCATTAAGTGAATCCATGTTGTCAGAGAAGCCATGACTGGTGCTGCAGAAGCTGCTGTCCTTGCTGTGCTCAGAATTACCCACCCTGCTCTTTGAACGGTAGGTACTGACAGCTCGGGAGATGCTGAGGCCAGGAGGAGGTCTGGTCTCAGAGTCTCCACTGTAGGTGGAGAAAAGCCAGGTGGGGTCGGCAACATCAAAGCTGTTGAAGTGTTGGTTAATGTCAGCGCTTTGATTAGAGTCCCTTCCCATTGACTCAGGGCAGAGATTGTTAGACTGCATGCCAGAGCTAGACGGCATATTTGTCTTCGAATGAAGGTCATTCAAGCTGTCCTCCTTCATAGACTTGGTGGACCACACATTTTTAAGACCTGATGACATCCTGTTGAGACCAATGTTAAATTAAAACATTGTAAAGTACAAATTAAATTAAAAGGTACATTTATAAAAGTAGTTCAGAAACTGGCTACAGTTTGTATCGTTACAAAGACTATTTTATTGTCAAATACAGATCTATAGTATATAAATACATGAATCACTGAGATACTAACTCCTGTGAGAAGTAGGAGTCCGTTGGATTAACTTCTTCCAAGATAGTTGATACTAATCCATACAGGTCAGTCTCACTCCCACAGTCATTGCCATCTACAAGATTCCTGTGACGGACAAACAACATACCATTTATTGATGGAGAAAGTATTTGGACAGTTCTATTGTCATCCACCTTATAAAAGGTTTGGCAAAATCAAATGTACACAATTTTCTCTCAACCCAAATGTGGTTAATCGGTCAAGATATAATGGTTTATGACACGTCTGCTCATTTATGTATTTCGGCAATAAGTTTTTAATGTTTATACCCCACCACTTATTTAGTGCAGTGCAAATTGCATGACTTACCTCAATCTATGTGGTGTTAATTAATGTCAAATCGCTTTTGTAGTTTATGATACTGTATTTCAGGCAAGTATTTATAACAATACATAAAATGTGAATTAAAGAGTCAAGTTTTGTCCATTAATATGTCAGAAATATATAAATGAATAACATATTAATAATAAATAAATTAATGTAACATCACTAAAACCACCCACAAATTTTTTTAAAAAAAGTTTTACAGATTTAACTGGCAACAAGTATTTTTAAATGATCAGTAGTGTAATATCACTGCTGTATATTTCAACTGTGACGACTTTCATGGTTTCAAAGGGGTCTTATCATCACTCTTCAGGAAACAAAAATGTTTGAACTCTGGATGGAGGGAATGTTTACTCCCTCCATCCAATCCATATATGGAAAAAAGGTGCAAAAATAACCCCTTTTCAAATCAGATTATTGTGATATCACAAAGCCAACATAGTTAAATACATCTCCTTACTGTGGCTACAGCAGATTTTCCCCCAAAATTTGACGATTCATCTTTGATGGTGAAAAATCATCCAAAATAAGACCTTTCTCTGATTTACATGAAGACCTTGATGCATCAGAACCCCTAGTAACTCACCTGGAGCTGTGATTGGACACACTGCCAGATACACTGTGATTGGTTAGAAGTTTGCATATTGTAGCCGTCAGTATTGCAGAGATTGATATTGAGATAACAATTAGATATGTATTGTTAAAATGCATGTGACTTGTAACACAGAACATGAGAAGCATGTTTTTCAGAGAGCAGCTGTTACAGTATCATAGAGTTTTGACGGAATGTTCCTTATTATTAGTTATTTATTACCATTTGTCATTTGGAGCCCTGTAATTATGTGCTTATGTAACAACATGTTGCTTATCTGTACCCAGTATGTATAAACCTGACCTGTTTTTGGAGACGCCTTGAATGCAATTCATCAGTTGATAAGGGTCATCCTGAGCTGCCCAGGAATTAAATGGCAGCTCCTCATGAGAGGAAAAACCTGTGATAAAAGGCTGTGATAGTCGTCCACTATCTCCACTAAAGTCATTCTGTTAAAGAAGGAGAAAATTAAATGACATGTACACAGACAACGCACATCTTTATGTGGGTTATCAATACTTCAGTTAAATGTTACTGAGTGAAAAACTATTAAAATATTTCCTTTAATGTTTCCTTTAAAAGATGAACAAATTGGGAACAGTAGACTCCCACTAACTGGTAGTTAATTCTATACTGTTCTTAAACATTCAATGCACTTGTTACTGTTTCAGCACTTAATAGCTCGCTAAATAACTAATATTTGTCTGAAGACATTATATCAAATGGTGAACATACTGTCAATTTACTTGTTAAAAGAAACTACTGAGTATATTTTTAGTACATACTGAGTAACACGCAAATGTAAAAAATCACAGTGTGTGACTGGTAATTCATTTCATTTCTTAATGCAGTTCATTTGCCAGTTCAACTGTCACTCACCTGAAACTTGCAGGGGGAGTAGTACGAGCCTGAGCCATTGTTATGAAACCGATCAAAGGCATTTTTTGCTCCATTTGCCTCCACGTTGATTTTGCTCTTCCCTGCATTATTGACCTTTAATCACAAAAAGTACAAACTGTATAATACGATTCCTTGATTAGTCTTGAATAAATAGACAATAAAGACTACAAAACGTACAGGCTATTGTGGGAAGGAGTGGTAGAACGTAGCCCCTTTACCCTTGAAGGGATAATCATTCATGTTAATGAAAAAGGCAGACTGATTTTAGGTGTTCTTTGTGATTTTAATTGGTAAAGAATATAGCTTCAGTTCATCCAAACTACAAACTTAACTGCTGTTGCATTGCTTCTTTGATTCAAAGAATGTGGATGACATGAGCAAAACTAAACTCCTGACGTGACTACTTTAATTCCTACATATATATATATATATATATATATATACATTTTGCATAGATATGTATTAAGATAATTATGTATCATAATTATTGAATTCACTGAATTTCTGCATACTTCCAGCAAAGGGTAACCTTAATACTTCAGCATACAAACACATTTTGGACAACGCCATGCTTCCAAATCTGTGGCCCCAGTTTGGAGAAAAACCTTCTCTAATCCAGCAGGACTGTGTCCCAGAGCACAGAGCAGCTCCATAAAGACATGCTGGAGGAGTTCAGTGTGTAAGAACTTGACTGGCCACACAGAGCCCTGACCTCAACCCCATCCAGCACCTTTGAGGTGAACTGGAACGGAGATTGTGAGCCAGGCCTTCTCGTCCAAGATTAAATGCTCTACTGAATGAAGTTACCTCTCGACACTTTAGAAAGACTTTAATTCTGAGGAACTTTTTAACGGCTGGCTAGCTGACTAGCTGTTCTCTGTGGCCACGATGAGAAAAAAACGTTTAAAACAGTATACTTTTCATTTAAATTATATAAATGCAAAAATAAATATTGATATTAACTATATTTCATTTGATGAGGAGCATGCTTTAAATTTAAATTACCTCAGTGCTCTGTCGAGCAAATGTCGGTCGAGTTTTAAGCCTCACTTAGTGAAGACAAGCACATTTTCAGAATTCATACCCCAGCTATGGAGAATATTTTTGCTGGTTTAAGTTTATAAAAAAGTATTTTCCTCTCTAAACATAAGCATACATATAATTCCATTAAACCTAGCCGAGTAACGGCCAGTGCCTTCGTTAGCACGGACAGCTAACCTAGCTAATTAAACTTTCGACCCTCTTCATCCCTCTTACCTCCATCTCTAGCAACAACCAATAACTCGTCTCGACGAATAGTTGTTATCGTAATTTATGGACACGATTTTTACATTAATTGTAGTTATTAATGTTGTTATTATCGATTTGATTTGAGACTCTTTCTAATTTCACACACTTAACTGCCTGAGGGGCCTCGCGCTCCTCCCGTTACAACAACGGCCTAAAAAAGAACTGCTTCATATTTTAATAACGTAATTGGCCTCCTGGGTCAGAAGCAGCCAATCACAGTCCAGCTGGAGTCCCAACGCCATAGCAACAGGTTTAATATATATATAACTTTAATATATGATAATTATTATTATACACACACACACACACACACACACACACACACACACACACACACACACACACACACACACACATTG
>JBBPCW010278696.1:0-11115 GCA_037974425.1 Phenacogrammus interruptus
TCCGGGTACTTTCAGTGACTGAATTTAGCTTGGTTTTCAGTGTGAACGCACTACGCACTAAAAATCGCGCACTAAAATTGCCTAGTGCGCGGTTTCGGACACACCGTGTGTGTATCTTCTAAAGACCATTCTTTCTCTCTGCATGTGCAAGATGTACAAAAACTATCTGCCAGATATCTGCAGGGTTCACCTGGGTTCCTCTGAGATCAGAATAAGAAAACATCACAAATAAATTAAATATCTTCATATTTACTTCCAAATGGAGTGAGCAATATGACAGGAGTTACATTTCTAATCGAGACCATGTCAGTAATGTGTTCTGAGCATATTTTGAAGCCAGGAATGTGCTAGTAACGTATTTATCTAAACCCTGTAAACTAGGGCTGCATAATATATTGCAAATTTACCGTCATTGCGATATCAACATGCACAATATACATATCGCAAAAGACTGACTGAACTGCAATAAATGGAGTTTTTCCAAAACTCTTCACCCAGTGCCACAGAGAAGAGGGCAAACAAATCACAGGGCAGTTTTCTTCATCTTATGTGCTACTGTTATAGGCTAAGTTTCAACAATGTTCAATGGTTCAAATGTTTAATTTGAGGCATTAAAATGCTCTGTTTAAGTAAATTCTAAGTAAAAAAAAAAAAACATGTTGGATTGGAAATATTGCATTTCATTTTGTTTCTGCATAGACTAGTCAGCGCCCGCATGTGATATCGCCATCGCAACACTCAAAAACATTATCGCATATCACATGTTTTCCTAATATCGTGCAGCCCTACTGTAAACAAATAAAGAGACTACTTGTGCCTTGCTGTTGTTTGCATAAAATGAATCAATAAATGAACGACTTTTCCTCCGCAGCCATTAGAGACTAGGACAGTAGCCATCACTGGGCACAAACCTAGGCAGTTCTTAAAATACCCTCATCAATGACATGTTTCATAACAAAGAGAACATTATTAGCCCTGTTTATTTATATAATGCTGTATGTGAAATATTAAATACAAAACACAACATTTAAATATCTTACTTCATATGGTTGTGCATAATTTATAAGTACGAGATGTTTTGTCCACTTTCACAACAAATACATCAACTGAAGAATGACTTGGGATAAAATCTGTGTTTCATGAACACACTGCAACTTAAGAACATCTCCCCCTCACCTGTAAAGTTACTTTTCTGGAGGTTTTAGAAATATTAAAGAACTGTACAAACACTGTGACCTCAATGTACAATGTCTGCACATTGATTTTCTCAAATATTCCAATACAGCTGCAGGACATGTTGTACACACATATGTGCAGATTCCAACACAGTCTCTTCATTTCTAGGTGAAAGACAGGTTCCACGAGCCTCAGTTCTGGATAGGCAGTGACTAATAGAGTTTCGAATTAACACAAGAAGGAGAGCCTGAGCCTGCTCAGCTTGTTATGCATGTTGCATTTATTGCTCTTTGTTGTCTCCTGAAAACCCATCCAAGTGAGGACGGTCAGGTTAGACACTATGGATTCAAATTTCACTTACTTTAACAAAAAAAAAGAGGCACATTTAGAGGTATTATACATTAAATAAATGTACGTACACTTCCACACTGCAGCAGACTGGCAAGGTAAACATCCAACCACAACAATGTAGACGTCACTCCTCCACGCCCTGTTCTGAAATAGGTTTCGAAGCAACCTCTGCCAAAATCCCACACATCCATTCTCTGTCTCATTTATACTGCAACTGATATTTTATCCTCAGTGTTCTGACACCTTTACAGGCAAGCGGGTCTCTTATAGGAAACACACACACACACACAAACACATCTTATGTTCCTTTCTTGGATAAAACGGAAGCACACACAGATAGAGTGGAAAAAAACTCTGTCTCAGTGGATACCTCCACATCCAGTCACGTTACTATGGCAACGGAATATCTCTATGGCAACAAGAGGGGTCTCTTCTCACATCCCTAAATTATCTGGCCCAAAAGTCACCCACAAGAAACTACCTTAAAGTGTTTGGTTGGATCTGGCAGGTCTAAAAAAAAAAAAAAAAAAACAACAACAAAAGTAAACCAAGCTCTGTGTGGAAGACACTGGTAATCTTGGCTTCAATCAGCATTTCCTAATCCTGCTTCTGGATTCTCCACGCACTGAACATTTTCCAGCCAACTAACCAGCCTGCTTTACTTTTGCTCAGGGTAGATATTATGAGCATTGCTTTTAGTATTGCTATTAGTGGAACCCCCTTTTTTCTGCTCTAGCAGGCCTGACACTTTGGGGACAAGTCAATTTCAGTTCAATATTTTCTATAAAACCATTTGGGTTGAAAAGTCTAACCTGCATATTTGTATGTGCCCTCCATTTCTGAATAAAACTGCAAAATACTAGTTCCAATAAAAGTCCAGATACAGAAGAAGTCACAAGAGTATTCAGGTATTATGTAAGAAAAACAGACCACAACATGTGCCTGCATCATGACCTACATCTATTTACAGAATGAATGAATGACTTTAAATATTAAATGTGTCCAGGCATAAAGCATTTCAATGATTAATAAAGGGAGAACAAAGAATAGGAGACCTGTACAACCGGCCGGGTAAAACAGTCCAGGCCAGCAGGACCCAGTTTTAAAAAAAGAAGCTTTAAAAGGGTTTAAGGGTTTGGTGGATTGGCTTAAGGAGGCTACAGAAGCAAACGGCTCAATGAATCCTGTCACGAAACCGGGTGGCCATAAAACTTGACACCCAGCCTTTCTGACGATGGGTGCAAGCTCTAAATATGTTAATACTAATAATGTCCTGTTTTAATGTGAATTTCACTTAAACTTGCTGGTTCATTTTTAAATCTAACGAAGTAAAGGCGCCAACAAAATACTCAGCCCGGAGCTAGCCAAGGGTTCCGCATCCCATATTCAAAAAATATACGAGAAAACGACCCTAGCTTGAGTCCAATCACTCTCTTGGCAGTCACTACGTGGTCTGTAACTGAAACAAATCTAAAATGAATTAATACTGACACCACATTTACTGCTGGCCGTTGATTCAGAGGTCAGAATGAACTGAGCTGGTCTGTGTTAGCCTCTGAGCTAACAGCCAGCCTCTCCTCAGCAGGAGGCACGGATGCAAAATTCGCAACACTTTTATAAACCTGAACAGATTTGCCGTTATGGAATACACAAAAGGGCAAATAAGAATAAGGAACGCATTAATTACCCTACCTGTAATCCAGTAGACGTGCCTCTCTGCAGAATTTTTTGGTATTTATTTGACCAGCTCCAGCACATCAACTGACGTTCCCAACATCTACCGAAGAAAGCTTATTTGACCAGTGAATGAATCGGTTCTTAAGAACCGGTTCTATCTTCGTAAAAAAGAAATGACTCTTCGTATACAATATGGACAAAAGTATAGGGTCACCTGACTATAAAGACAGGGACTTTAATGACATTGCACAAGATTTGGAGTGTTTCTGCGGGAATGTGCGCCCATTCATTCCATAGAGCATTTATGCGGTCAGGGACTGATGATTGACGAGCAGGCCCAGGTCACAATCTCCGTTCCAGCTTATCCCAAAGGTGTTGGCTGGGGTTGAGGTCAGGGCTCTTTACGGGTCAGTCAGGTTCTTCCACACCGGGACTCCAACCAGGTATTTATGGAGCTTGCTTTGTGCCCTGGGACACAGTTATGCTGGAATAGAAAATCTTCTTCCCCAAACTGAATCGGAAGCATGGCGTTGTCCAGAATGTATTAATATGCTGAAGCATTAAGATCGTCCGTCACTGGAAGTAATGGGTCACCTGAATTCCATAATTAAGACGGATGTCCCAACATTTTTGTCCATATTGTGTATTGACAACAAGGGCTAGAAAGGTAGATTCAGTTCAGCGATTCATTTGAACTATACATCACAGCGAATCAAGTGTCTGATGCAGCAACTTATGGGCTTCGTTCTAAACCACACACTGTAATACTCTACACACTGTATACTTGAACGCATGGCACTGTACTATTTTTACGCCGCTATTAATGTGGTACTTTGCAGTTGGGGACACAGCCATGCAGTCAACCATCTGAACTAGTGTATAGACTCGAATGATTCAATGGGAGCGACGGGGTTCAAAAGAACGATTCTCTCACATCTTTGCGATCTGTATACACGCAGTTGGGGACACAGCCATGCAGTCAACCATTAAAAAACAAACAGTATTTAAACAGCATTTTATTACAATTTAACTCCATAAAAGCGTAAAATATAGCCTTATTCAAAACAACATTCTTGCCTCTTTCCGTTTTGTGTTTTATATAAACTGCATCATGTTTTTGTTGTAGGTACAAACACAAAACGTTACAATGTAATATATTTAGAGAACATGACTGGAATCGAAAAGAGGAAATTTAATGAATTGGACGTTCAATTCACTGAAACTGTCGGTTCACTGTCAGCAACTTGTATTGAGCGTTCCACTGGCTTAGGCCAACCCTGTGAACAAGTGCAAGCATCTGATTGGCCAGTAGGCCGGATTGACGGCAAGCATGACCAATAATAAGCTACAAAGTATTCACGCCGTGAGACTCTTTTACATAACATTATAATATAGGACAAAGGTCATTTCCTCAGTCTGACCGCACTGGTGCAGCTGGTTGCATGGTTTCAACTAAATTTGCCTACTCAGAAGATATTAGAAAGGTTTAGCAGATTTAGCCACAGTTGTACTATTTTAAAACTCCCTTCAGTTCCATAACAAAATAAACCAGCTGACCTGCATGTTATTTTTTCAGTTTATAGTGTGCGTTCCTAATTGGGGTATTTGCCACCACAAACAAACAAAAAGTACACGGGGTTTCACAACAGTGTCTTAGCTTACACAAATAAACACGACGAAACAATTGTTTGTTCAGCTGGGCTGAATTAGGTCAGTTACAGTGATGTGGATATGGGTAGACAAGCCATCTTGAAATGAAAGTCTTGTAACATGAATAAAATGAAGATACTAAGATGCCTTCACTGGCATCACAGCAGGAGTTACTTTTGGTAGGAATAAAATACTAAACATCTACCATGAGAGGTGAAAGCAGCAGTGCAGGAACCAAATGCAAAGGCTCTTTAACACATTATGGACAAAAGTATTGGGACCCTCGGCTATTACACCAACTGGGACTTTAATGATATTGCATTCAAATACAAAGGCCACAAGAGTTTGGAGTTTCTCTGGGAATTTGTGCCCATTCATTCTGTACAGCTTTACTGAAGTTAGGCACACATGTTGGACGAGAAGACCTGGCTTGCAATCTCCATTCCAGTTCATCCCAAAGGTGTTGAATGAGTTAAGTCAGGACTCTGTGCAGGCCAGTCAAGTTCTTCCATAAGCAATTAATCCAACTTGCAGTTATGGAGCTTGCGTTGTGCACCGAAGCACAGTCATGTTGGAATAGAAAAGGCTCTTCCACAAAGTAAGAAACATGGCGTTGTCTAAATTGTCCTGTATGCTGAAGCATTGAGATTGACTGGAAGTAAGGGGACACCTGAATTCAGTAATTAAGAGGGGTGTTCCAGTATTTTTGTCCGTATAATGTACACTGAAGCGATTAAATGTGACCAATTACTATCCACCCCTGCAGGTGAACTGGTGGTTTTTAGAACTTCAGCGGAATTTGATCCGTGAGAACAACTTTAATCGGATGTCATGTGACATAATGCTGAACGTGTGCAACCTTTAAAAAAAGTTTAAACACTAGGTGGCGTGGTTGGGTAAAAATAGGCCACTCAAGTCACATGACAACACAGAGCGCTTCAGTCTGTATTAGGAGAAAACCCGCCTCCAATGCACGGATTGGTTGTGGATATAAACTTTTAGCCAATCATATTCCGCATGTGGGACGCCAGTAGCCAATCCCAACGCGGGACGCGGGGAATTGAGTCTTTTTTTTGTCACTCATAGCTATATGGAGTTTGTCTCAGATCAGCTCTAAAGGGGCATTTCCTGCCAGTTTAAATAACAATTTTATGCATTTTCTTTCTTTTGTACTTGTTATTGTGGAAGAACATTTAAAACCCTAAACTGAAGCCCAATACTGACCCAATACTTCTGTCCACCCTGATGAATTTTATAATGAATAAAGCATCAGGGATGTGCCTGGAAAAACAGATGAGCCTCAGCATAGCACAACATGAGGCTGTAATCTAGTAGCGACATGAGCGGTGTGCACATTAGCACTGTGAACAACACCATTTCTGTACAGGAAAGATAAAAAGGCTTTTTGTTATCTCCAAGAACTCCCGACCGTTGTATGAACTTGCCCCCGTTGGCCTTACCCAGTGATGAGCCTTCACTCTTAATCAAATGCTGTGTTTCCCCTGAATAACTGCAGTGATTATTGTTCTAACCTGTATGCCCTTATTAGATACTCTAATTGCTTACAAGGGGGTGGTGTTTCTGTGAGGGGTAGAGCTAGAAGAAAGAAAGAGAGAAAGAGAAAGAGAGAGAGAGAAACATTTCTAAATGTTGGCTACTAGTGTTTACTCTACCCAGGGCCTACAGAAGGTCAATTTTTGCCCAATTTTCTTACAACATTGCTTCCAGTGTAAGACTTTAAGCCGCTCTGTGAGAGGATATTTTTTCTGCAAGCTGCTGTTTCAAAATCAAATTCTAGCACCTACAACCAGAAATAGAGCTTTTATGAGGTGGGAGGCACCCCCCCCCCACCCTTTGTGCTTAGGCCCTCAACACCCACCCCCCTTACTTGAATACAAGGTTCAATATGAATTCCACATGAATATGTTATTTGGATTGTTTCAAAATTTTCTGTATAAACAAATGTTTGAAACATCATTCAGAGTGGTATGATGTGAAGAGGACTGTCCAAGTCAGGATGGTTTCCCAGTTAGAATGGGCGACCATAGAGCTTGTCACAGAACATTATTGATCATGAACCCACTGCCTGACCCTGAGACTCATTTAATGCTGGTTTTGAGAGAAGATTTTGGCCTAAAATCCATTCATTGGTAAATAAGTACATAATAGGTGAGGAAAACCAGTCCGCAGAGAAAACATTTCAAATTCACCACCATTTTATCATCGTTTACTTTTGTGGCCGTGCCTTTTCTGAGGCCCCCGACTTTGTGGCATGCAGAACCCATTTACCCATAAATCATCACACACATCGTTGCTTTATTTATAACTATCCCGTGTTCCTCTTACAAATCACTTTCTGAAGCAAAACAGTTGTATTTCTCCTCCTCTCCCAAAATCTGCTCCAGTGTTCTTCATAAGTTGCATTTTTCATCCTTTTTCATATCAGCCATGTCCTCTCTGGTCTCACTGGACTCTGCCTGCATTCCTTCACCTACATATCACTGCACTGTTTGACTCACAGCCCATTAGGTCAAATGTGTGGTCCAAGCGGCTCCAGGCTACCGCAATGGCTGTTGTTCTCCTCAGTGTGCACACAGCCCTTGGCTAGATCTGGACTTTGTCTAGATCTCCACTGGACTCTACAGCAGTGGCTCACATCTGACACCTAGCTTGAGACAGGACCTGCTAAACACAGGTAAAGAAGTTCACTGTTTATGGTAGGCTTTAGCTGCAGGGATGAGTGTGGACCACCAGAGGGAAACAAGGTTATTAATGGTCCTGGACTACTTTGTGTGATTCTTTATGTTAAAAAATGGATACATGTAGAAAGAGAGAACGGTCGAGTCACCTTTATAATATGTGATGAATACAGAGTCTGTGATGGCATGGACAAAAAGTCCGGAAACTGACAAAAAGCTAAAAAACCTAAACACGAGGAAACAAATGTGGAGCAAAAAAGGTGTGTGTCACTGCTTACTGTGATTTATGTAAAAAATAATCAGCCTGTGAATGCTAGAATGCGTTCAGTGGTCCTTATCCATAAATGGCTTGGTTAGAGCTAGTGAATTCCTGCCCCTTCATAGCGCAACGCTATAGCCCTGCAATCAGAAGAGTGTGTTTCAAAAGATTTACTGCAATATTTTTGCAAATAAAAAACAGTGTTTGTATCTCCAAACCCTGGTAGATCTGTCTCTCTTGCCACAGGCTGACCAGATCTCCAGAACATGCAGATACCTTCTCTACTACATCAGAAGAATCAAACCCTTTCTCACCACAAAAGCTACACAGATTCTCGTTCAGTCCAAACTGGACCACTGCAATTCTCTACTGGCTGGACTTTCACTGAAGGCAACAAAACCGCTTCAGCTGATTCAGAATGCAGCTGCCAGTTTAGTCTTTAACGTTCCTAAGATCACTCACACCACACCTTTACTAAGGAACCTCTACTGGCTCCCCGCGGTGCTCGCATTAAGTTCAAGTCTTTAACACTTGCTTTCAAGGCCAAGAATGGTCATGCATCCCTATGCACAACAGCATTAATCAAACAATGTGTCACTTCTCATCCTCTAAGGGCTTCAAGCATGGGTTGCCTTGAGCCTCCGCTGCTCAGATAAAGAGGGAGACATGTGTTAGGACTCGTCTTGGTCTTGGCCCTCCAGTGGTGGAACAAACTCCCTCTTCCAATCAGATCTGCGGAATCCCTTGCTGTCTTAAAGCGTTGACCCACCTCTTCAAGGAGCACCTTGGTGACGAACTATGTCTCTTATTTTGCTTGAGTATTTCTTAAAAAAAAAAACTTATCCCCATCCCTTCCTTACTTTTGTCTTAACTTCTGACCTTTCTTTGACAGGTGTTGTTTAGGTGTCACTAGCGTGCAGTAACTTGGTTGAATAGTGGACGTGGATTTAAGTTTTGCTTTGCAGGTTTAAGAAACAGATGTGGACTACCTGAGCACTGATGTACGTTGCACTGCGTCACCTAAATTCCATAAATGTAAATGGTTTTAAAGCAACCATTCAATAACAATAACTATTCTTGTAGAAATGCATCTAGTTTTGCCTGGAATTCTGTGACCTCCATGTTAAGATTGCCATCCAGGTAACAGAGCCTGAGGGTACAATCAGGACAGTGAGTCTATAGGCCTAAGACTGGCCTTCTGGTGTGAATAGCTACACCATCAGAAAAGAGAGGTTTCAAAATGAATACAAGAAGCGTCCGAAAACTGCAGGCTCCATGTCTATGAAGACAACTTGCCGAACACCTACATTTCTATACATGAAGTACCAAAAGAGATACCAGGCAACAGGGGTCTCAGCGATCTGGTTGGATGCTGTGCTCCAGAAAGTACAGCTCCCAGTAGGAATTACTCATCTAGACACCTGCTTGGCCAGCATGCACATAGACGCATTCCCTCTTTTGAATACTAGGTTTTAGCCATTCCAGGCACCAGTGGGAGCCATAACTCCAAAGAACGCAGCTGCACCGAATTATCTAACTGAATGAGCTTTATGAAGAGTGCCCTAATTTGATGTGGCATGATTTTTAAACAACTTCAGAAGAAATTACATTGGGTGGACTACATTTGCACATTTAAAAAAATTGGGAGATAATATGAATTATGTGTTTAGAGTCAAACAGGTCTGCCTGGGCCTCCAACAAAGATCTTCACAAGTCATTTTTACCGAGTCCAAGTCAAGTCTCAAGTCTTTGAGTGGCAACGTTTACAAACGGCGACTCTAAATGTGGGATTTTTGAGCTGTAAATGTTGAGCTCTGAACGTTTAGAAGATATGCTAATTGGCCATGCCCCACGACTCCAATTGGCTGTTATTTAGCAGGGGGCGGGGCTGCGTGCTGTGATATGCCCTCACCGACATGGAGGATTTGCCTTAAAAGATCTTATATCTAAATATTAAATATGAAAAATATGTTATTAGCTGAAAACCGTTATTAGCTGAAAACAAAAGTAATGGGACACCGGGGCGAGGTGTGCGGTTTTCGGGTCATTGCAAAGAGTGCGGGATATAAATAAATAATTTGATGAAATCAACATCATTTACGAGTCACAGCACCCGAGTCCGAGTCAAGGCTCGAGTCCTTGACGGCAAGTCTAAAGTCAAGTCACAAGTCTTTCTTTGTGCGACTTAAATGCGACTCGAGTCCCCATCTCTGGCCTCCACCATTCATTGCAGTGATGTGTAAGAAAGAAAAAAATAACAGACAGAACAGAATACTTCCCTTTTCTTAACATTTAAAGCTATATATATATTTTTTTTAAATGCCAGCTCTTATTATAAGTGTTGGTCATTATAACAGTACTGGGACACTAACCAATTTTCTGTAGCTTCTCATCGGCTTAATCATAACACAGTCACACGCCGCAAACCATGCAGTCTGTCAGCTTTGTTCTTTCTTTCAAATAGATATTTTAGGATTTCTGACCTGTGTTTAAACCCAATGAGAATCTGCAGGCAAATGTTTTCTCTGTACTACACATACAGCAAAGTGTCCAGGAATGTAAAACATTTTAATGTGTTGAAAAAAAATAACAGTTAACCTGATTTGTCCTTCACGTACATCAGCATGCTAATGAGTTTAGTTTAATTAAAAAAAATGTCCCAGCTATGATCTCTTCTGTGGTTCTTTATGGACAGGAGTAAAAAAAAAAAAGCAGGACAGCATTCATGTCTTTGGACACAATGTTTTTTGAGGCGTTTTCAGAGAATCTACACAGCAAAGAAATCAAGGAACTGGATCCTTGACCAAATCGAGCTTGAAGCTGGAGCTCTAATTTTGGACATATCATGGAACAAAACATTTAATTGGAAAAAGGAATATGCTTGGAACAGTTCATGGTAAAAGAATAAAATGATCTCTAGACACAGGATGGATGGAGACAATCAGAAGTCATGACTAAGCCATTAAGAAGCCTGAAGGACAGGATGTTTCGGAGAACCAAGAGTGGGAATCGTAAAAAAAACAAATCTAATTTATCCAATCGGAATAACTATCTACATTAAATAAATCACTGTGTGTTGAAATACCAGAGAAGATAAAGAGGAGAATGACTTCTTTAAGAAAGCAGTGCATGTGATTTCTTTCAGTCAAGTAATAATTTATTCTACTCTCATCTCCTGCAGCTGATTTAAAGTGCAGCCCTTGGAGGACTCTCACTCACTCTCTATAACTCTCACACACACACACACACACACACACACACACACACACACACACACACACACACACACACACACACACACAC
>JBBPCW010278726.1:0-11113 GCA_037974425.1 Phenacogrammus interruptus
TGTGTGTGTGTGTGTGTGTGTGTGTGTGTGTGTGTGTGTGTGTGTGTGTGTGTGTGTGTGTGTGTGTGTGTGTCGTTTATCTGGGAAGAGGGCAAACTGATGGAGGCAGTGTGGCAGTCTAAGGCAATCCACCTACCACCTACCTGAATGTTGTTCCCCAAAGGGAGGTTAATATGTCCTGCCACATTGCAAAAAATGTTCAAAAATGGTTTGAGCAACATGGCAAAGAGTTCAAGGTGCTGACTTGGCCTCCAGAAGTGTCTGAATGCTGTAGTATATAACTCCATTCTGCTAAAAAAAAAATTCCTCATCTGAGGTTTTGTTGACTGTGGCAGAGAACACATCTTAACATGTCAGTCCAAATCTTCCATATTTGGTCACTGTGAAAGTCATAACATTTAATTTACACATTTTCCATTCAAACCATTCAGTAACACTCTTATACTCTTATCTTGGAAGAGGATAATCCATTAAAGTCTCAGCAGGTAAGTCCTGGGTACAAGTCAGATAAGCAGTTTGGATAATATATGGCTGGATTTATGATGGATGACTCATGTCATCGACATCCATATCTCTGCTGACATGCACTAGACAGCTGAACACTCTTTCCAACTGAAGCTCCTGCCATCTTTTTTCAAATCACTTTTGACACTTTCCTCTTTCCATCTTCAAAATTAAGGTAAGCTGGACTAAATCTAAAAAAAAAAAAAATCCCTCAAAAACATGGATTTTTGCCTTGGACTACCATGACATGAATATCTCCAATCTGTAAAATAAGCTGTTAATTGTGTCTCTCTATAAAAAATAAAAGTACAATTCATAAACTAAAATAAGTAAATCAAGGTTAAGAAAACGATATGAAAGAATAAAGATGAAAATATTCTATCTTAGTTAAAGGAATGTACCATGGAGCCTGTGGGATTAGATAAATATGTATGTTCAGTATTTTTACATGCCTGTAATATATATTACCCATTCTGTGGTCCATAGGTTACACAGGTCTAGGAAACAGCTCCCTGTGGGGGTCAGTGTTGCGGCATGATGGGCAGAATGTGATTGTGTGGAGACCAGAGGACTCAAGTGTTCGTGCATGGAAAGAGGCAACCATCTTCTTGGGTCACATTTCTGGCCTCTTTCGCATACAGTTTCATTCACAACGCCAAGAAGGCAGGAGAGCAGACCTAGCCATCGATCAGCTGGAGTTTCTGGACTGTGCTCTACCAGGTAAATCCATGTAGGGGGCAACATTGTAAAGTAAACTGGCCTTTTACTCACACATGAACACAGAACAGCACACAGTGTGAAATTCTTTCTCTGTATTTAACCCATTCCCTAAGAGAAGCAGTGGACTTCCACCAATGAGGGGTGCCTGGGGAGCAGTGGGTGGGGATGGTACCTTGCTCAAGAGGTGTATCAAGCTTTCAAAAAGTGGGCATGTTCTGGGAGGGCGAAACCAAATTATAAATACAGTCTGACCCATGTAGCATCGTTTTAATCTGATAAAGGTGGGGAATCACCCACTTTGTAACAATTTTATATGCTACTAGGCTTGAGTACTGTTAATTTGACAATGTCCAGTGTGATTGGATGAGAACATTGGCAAATGCTGCCTGTAAAACAGACAATGTCTATTGGCACTGGATCAGAGCCCTGCCAAATGCTCTTTGACTGGCGATGCGAAATCACAGTACCTCAATTTTCAAGCAAGAAGAGAGACTTGACCACTCTAGCTTTTGCCCCTAATGACTTTTATTTTTGGTGACTATTTTTGTGACTATTTTGCATTTAAATAATTTTGGGCTAAAGCTTCCTCTGCTCAAATGTCTGTCTCTCTCTCTTTCTCTCTCTCTCTCTCTTCCTCCTTTTCTCTCTCTCTCTTTCCCTCTCTCTCTCTCTCTCTCTCTCTCTCTGTCTTTCTGGTCTGTCTGTCTGTCTGTCTCTCTCATCCTCCTTATCTCTCTCTCTCTTTCCCTCTCTCTCACTCTCTGTCTGTCTCCCCCTCTCCTTATTTTAGTTCCTTCTGGTAGTGGAGGGTGTGGGGAAGGCTATTTGGAGTGCAAGCGTGGTGGCTGTGTGGAGGAACGTGCCATGTGTGATGGGACAGACGACTGTGGAGATGGAACAGATGAACAGAACTGTGGTTAGTGTCTGGCTCACAGACTGATTCTGTGTCAGTGTGTACTCAGTGAATCACTAGTGTTGCTGGCAAGCGAACTGCATGCTGCTTATTCTGTTTATCAACATGTGTTTCGTACGTGGCTTCATAGAATCCAAGCACTATTTTTGGATATCTGCACCCCTGCTGAGTTTATTTCTAACCTTCTTATAAAAGAACCAGCAAAACAGTTTTGATAAATGTGGAAATAATGGATTTTAATTAATGTAGTTCAAGGCATCACAGTTTCAAGGCATCACTGTACTTTCCGGTTGCAGAAAGGTTTATGAGGTGTGACTTTGAGGATGACCTCTGTGGGTGGGACTTAAGGACTTTGTCAACACTGCACTGGACAAGGGCACAACAAATGTCTATTTCAATGTCTGAGCCTCTAAAAGGGCCTGGAAGGGACCACTCTACAAATTCTGCTTCAGGTACTTGCAAGCCTGTCTTGACACTCACCAGTGAAAACACCTGAATGTCTAAATAAAGCAAAGTTATTTTTTTTAAAAAGTGGTAACATTAAATATCTGCATGTTTTTACCCATAGGTCATTTCTTGTATGTTACTAAGCCAGATGAGTGGAAGAAAGAATGGACCTCTTTTCAAAGTCCTCGTCTGGCACCCACTAATAGCACCGATCCTTGTCGTGTATGTCCAATGATATTAAACAAATACTTTATTTTCCTACAGTTTATTATCACAGTGAAAGCAAAACCTGCTATTTACTGGTTGTTTTTCCTTATACAGGTGACCCGTGTGGTTTATACATAATTCATTTCTACATGACATTTATCTCTTATCATATTTTTATTTCCCTCTGTGGTCCATTTATGACTCTTTTCACCAAAAAAAAAATTCATTTTCACATCTTCCATTTTCCAATCTTTATCTTTATCCCTTAGAATCAAATATTAATTCAAAGAAGCAGTCCTGGAACACTCCTTTTAAAATAATCATTGATAGACAAAGCTAAACTACTGAGTTTAGAGTGGAAGCTGTTATAGCTGCAAAGGGGGACCAACTACATATTAAAGTCTATAGGTTTGAATATAATGTCATTTAAATACATTTTTGCTGTAATTGCATCCCAATACTTTTGTCCATATAGCGTTGTTGTTGTATATGGACTGGAAAGTAAATATATTGATTTAAATCTTTAATAATGTTTAAAATACTATATCAACACTTTCTTTTTTAAATGGATGTGGCTTTTTGTGATATATTGCTTTAATTTCACTAGCCTGTTTGGCATATTTGTTCACTTTTATAGATCATTTCTGGGAATGTGTTTTCTGACTCATGCTGAGGGTGAATCATTTTGTTGCAGATGGTGATGTACACACACCAGTTTGGTAGGGTGTCTGGGGGTCTATCGGTGCTAGTGGCAGGGAAAGAAATCTACCCAGTATGGGAGCGAGGAGGCTCACTGGGTGATCTGTGGGTGAAGGCGGAGGTTGAATTTGTTGTTGATAGTCCATTCCAAGTACGTTTTTGTACTATTCCAACATGTTTCACAAAATAAATTATCTAAAATTAGTTGGAATAAAATCTTGTTACAATAGCCTAATTTAAAACTTTCATTATCCTATAAAATCAGTTGTATTTTTATGACCATGATAATACTCTAATTATTGTGTGTTATTGTACATATTGAGTCAGACTACTTATCTCTGGCTCTTCTGCAGATACTGTTTGTTGCTGCCATTAGGAACGAACCATATGGAGGCATTGCCGTTGATGACATCATTCTGTCTCCTGGTTGCCGCTTGACCAATGGTAAGCTCCTCTCTTTAGTCTCATTCATTAAACTTATTTTAATAACAAACCAACCCAAATAATGAACTAATCTAAAAGTTGACATATTTAGCTCATTTTTCAAATACATGAATGAAAAAATGAATAATTAAACACAATGTTCACTAAAAGATATCTGTGAATTGGGTAAAACTTATAACAACTTAATTCAGTCTTTGTGTTTTACCCTTTAATCTTCAGTGAAGAAAAGATCATTTTCTTGCCCTGTATACTAATGATCACTGCTCTCACTGTGTGGTGATGGAGAGGTCAGCAGTATCAACCACAGAGTGCAGTATAAAGCAGATTCGTGCCACACAAAAACCACATTTGGCTGCATGTTTTCTTTACACAAAAGCTCCTTATCCCCCTTGTTTCATCATGAGGTTTGCACCTCTTTGTTGAAATGAAATCCAGCAGCCACCCCAGCCCTTTGTGAATAACATTAGACTGTCACATTGGGTTTGTACCAGTGAAGGAGACAGGCTCAAATTTGGTTTTTGATTTCAGAAATGTATTTAATAAACTCAAAGAAGGCTCAAGGGCCAAAGCACTAACACAATCAAAACGCCGAAGGCTGGTACACACATAGAAGGTGTGAGGGTGGACTGACAGACAGACAAGGCACAGGGGATCATAAGCATCTCCATAACACAGACAGGAACCAACCAAAACCAAACCTCACTTATTATATAACCACTGGCCGGCTCATCAGTAAGGGTTCGCAGCCGGCCGGTGGTTATGTAATAAGTGAGGTTTGGTTTTGGTTGGTTCCTGTCGGTGTTATGGAGATACTTATTTAATCTGTGTCAAAATAACATGGCAGCCTCTAGCGACCACTGACCGGGATGTAACATAGACATTGCTGGTAAAAAGAAATTGTAGATGTTTTGCCCTGCAAGAAGCTTTTACCTGTTATCCACCGTTAAGATAATGCTGTTAAATGGGGATTTTTGGTGATTTATCCTGGCAAAATACTGCAGAACTGTTCATCAATAATGCCTTGATTTTCATTTTATACTACTTAAATACTAAAAACTAGATGCAAACATGTTAGACTGCTCTTAAGCCAAATGAGAATACATAAGTGAAGTGAAAGTGACCATTTGTCATACGTGAACACACCACAGCACACAGTGTGAACAGCCCGAAATTCTTCCTCTGCATTTAACCCATTCATCAAGTGAAGCAGGGGGCAGTTACGAACACAGCGCCCGGGGAGCAGTGTGTGGGGACGGTACCTTGCACAGGGTACCTCAGCGGTGCCTAGCGGCCTTGGGAATCGAACCCAGACTTTCTGATCACAGGGCAAATGCCTTAACCACTAGGCCACCAGCTTCCTTATAAGGAGTATAAGGAAGCCTTGAACATTTTAGAAGAAGTTAATATTTAATATTAATATTTATTAATGTCCAAATCTGTGATGTTTAATCTGTGATGTTTAAGCTAAGACTGTGTGGCATAACTCCTAAAGACAGTGTCAGACAACCCTGTGATTGAAATTCTTTGTAAAAACTGATTTATTAAAAGAAAGAAAAGAAAAGAAAAACTATCTGTATTATGCTGTCTGTGTTTGTGTTTTACTGGTTTTATGCTCTGTGTTTTGTAGTTAAGCACTTTTTAATGATACCTTATGATTTGTGTTTTAAGAAGCATTTTGTAAGAAGCATTTTGTTTATTTATGCCTGTTTATATATATGTCTACATTGACGTATGTATGTTTATTATAATGTAGATTATATTTGTATATTATATTTTTGTACTGGGACCACAGATAAAAACTGTCCATCTGGCCAAATCTGGCACATTTTAAATAGTGATGTTTATTATTATGCATTTTCTCTGTTAAATGAATAAAGTAAAATAATCTTTATGATGAATGTTAACTCCTTCAGTGAAGATTTAAACTTGAACAAGCAAAACACTATTGCAGAAGCTATATGGCTGGCTTACTGGGGTGAGAAGAAACATCAAAGACAAAAGTGTCTACTGAATCAGTCAATAAGCCTGATTACATAAATAAAAACTGTGAGGTCCAGTTCACCTTTAGGTGATTAGAGATAAACAGGTATTTGTTAAATATCTGGCAGTAAGGGCAGAATAATAGTTTTAGCTCTTTGTAATTGGTGCTGTATTTCATTTCATTGTTTATTCTGAGGTGACATTCTCTGCCTCCTGTATATTTAGTATGCCTTGATATCTCTGCTACCAGAATCACTGCCAAAGCCATCCATTCCTCCATCACCCAATCACCCATGTACAGAGGTCAGCAAGATCTGTGACTTTCAAAAGGACTGTGCAGATGGAGATGATGAAGCTCATTGTGGTGAGTATATGTGTATATGTTTGTGTCTGTATGCCAAATAATCAAAAATAAAATTCCATTAAATAAAGTTACAGTGCAGCTACTGTGTATGTAATATGCAGTCCATGTAATTGGATAGGATAATGTAACTGAGATGTATATTGTGAATGGAATGTGAATGAGATTTGTTTTATATAATACCCTTAGGTGACTTTTCCTATGGGCAGGGTAGTGCAGGCTGGACAGACATGAGTATTGGAAACCAAGGTTGGGAGCTAAAAAGGGAAAACAATAGTGCCTACACAGGTAAGTGTTAGTCCACAGACTTTATTTATCATGCAGGAAATGAGATGCTAAAACGTTAATATTTAACCACTGTTATTGCATGATATGGAATGGATTTTAGATAAATGTGTAAAATGATTCTAACATGGTAAATTTGTGCAACTTTGCTCATCCGTTGAATGAGTTAATGGTGAGGCTCTGTCTCAAACCCATTGACCCTGTAATAGACTCTGGGTACCTGAGACCCTAGTGAGGATTAAGCAGTTACAGAAAGTGAGTGAGTACTTATGTTTGAGTTGTTGAGATGCTAAATGTATGTTTCTGTATTGTCAGAGGTGTTCTTGTATGTGACTGGTGCTCCTGGTCAACAGCTGACAGAAGCTCAAACCCGTACTCCTCTTCTGGGACCCTCTGGCCCGAGCTGCACCCTGCAGTTCTCCTACAGTGTCACGGGAAGCAACCCTCATGCAGGTTCTTTACAGCCCGTACACTTAAAATAATACAAGACACAAGTGCTCTAAACCCAACACTCCTATACCACAGTCCACACACAAGTCCTCTAAACTCAACACTCCTACACCACAATCCACACACAGGCAATGCAAGAGTGTAGAATAGTTAAAAGCTGCAGTGGCCACCATCATGATTCATGGTCTCTGTATTTTTGTCCACTTTTTCACAATATCATAAAGTCATTTACTTTCACAAAGCAACTTAAAGCAACTAAAGACTGTAAAGATTTGGGCATTTAGTGCTAATAGAGGGGACAGAAACTTTGATAATTTCTTATCAACATTAACTTTTTTTTTTTTAACTAAAGAGCCAAACTCTGACACCAATCATGTTTGACAGACACACTAATTTGGGAATAGGAGAAAGCTGTTTATTACATGGTCTGTGTGTTCTTTCTCCATAGGTGAGGTGTCTGTAGCTGTAGTAGACAGTGTGTTAGGTGCTCTGCCTCGGCTGTGGGAGTTTGGTGGGCGAACAGGGGAGAACACTACATCCTGGGTAAAAGAAGAGCTCTATATTGGAGCCAGAGATCATCGCTTCCAGGTATTGGATTATTTTTCATATTTCCCATTTTATTGTTTGAGAATATGATGTATTTGCATCCTAGTAGTTTACATTTCATGTCCTAGTCATTTGATGTACATTCCTATGATGGTGCTGAAAGGCTATTTGGATCAATACCCTTAAAAACATTTTCCCAAACCTGGTCCTGGAAATCATCAGCTGTGTTATTGTTTGTGCCTACACCTGCTCCAACAAATCAGCTGATTAACATTAATTTTTAAACAAGAAAATCATGTCAGTGTACAAAGTGTGTGCCAGGGATGGACAACACTGACATAGATGAAGCACCGTTGGTTCCCCAAAGAACCTTTCAGTGGTAAAAGTGAAAAACATTTCAGTTTCTCTCTGTAGTAAATGACATTATGGAGTTCAGCAGGTAGGCTTTAAGTTGAAAAATGGAAGAAGAATGAACTTTTCTTTTAAGAACCTTCTACTCAAAGATTGTTTTGGAAAAGAGTGTTTTTTCTTTGGCACCGCTCAGGCATCATTGCGTTTGAGAGTTTTTTTTTTTCCTGTTTGAAGAAAGTAGCATTTTTGCACTCTGTTGACAAAGACTGTAAAGATTAATTATCATGACTCACCTTCTGTGCTTTTTTTTCTTTTGCAAGCTTGAGTTCAGAGCTCATGCTCAAGAGCTGAATGTGGGATCAGGAATAGCAGTGAAGGATGTTTATTATGTTGACTGCCACCCACGGTATATCCCCTCTACTTCTGATGGTAAGTCATGTATAGAGTGTTCATTTCTGCAGAAAAAACTCTACCTGTTAACTGAATTCATGTAAATATATGGAGATTTATAAATGATAAAATCTCATGCTTTAAGGGTTAAGTAATGTTTAATTGTACAAAAGTTTTGAAAGCTTTGTAAAATTTGTAAAAAAAAAAAAAAAAATTACTGTGTTCCTCAAATAGGTCTGTCTTGTAACTTTGAAAGAGATTTATGTGGATGGTACCAGGATCAGACAGATAATTATGACTGGAGTGTTACAAATGGAAGTGACCACACTGTTGGCAATGGTAAGGGTAATATTCTGCAGTAGTCATTTAAATAGTTTCTACATGATGTATACTGGTGGAACAACTAGTTTCTGTGTAGCCTATGTACTTGATGGAGTATCTCCTTTAAACAATCTTTTGAACAAGAACAATTACTTATTAGCCATCATTGCCCATTTTTGTCAGAACATACAGTGTACATGCTTTTCCCAGACTCATCAGCTGAAAAAATGTGTTAAAATGTCTTCATCATGTATGGCTGTTAATAATAATGCAACTACTCAGGGAGAAGTCTGGTGGTGGATATGTGGAACACAGCCCTCCGTGGTCTCTCCGGTCGTCTTCTTTCATACCGTCAGAGTTCACTGACTGAACACTGTCTCTCCTTTTTCTACAAACTCTATGGCCCCCAAACAGGTAACATGCAGAGAAATATGTTATCCATATCATCTCAAAATGGAAGAAACAAAATGAGCATTCTTACCATTGAATGTATACAAATGCAACAAGATTTTACTCTTAACAATTTGGTCCTTTTTTTGGTTCATTTGTTTTAAGGTTTTCACAAAATGTAAAGAGGGTGTTTTTAAACAATGGGAAATTGAAGTTTTTGCTTTGACAATAATAATTTGATTTTATTCAATTCTAACATAAAGGTGTATCTTTTAAAATACAACTTCTCATATGCAATACAGCCTCAATTAGTAGTTAATGAAGCTAATAGAAATGCTATTGTACTCTGACAGGTTCTCTCAATGTTAAAATCAAACATGCGGATGGCTCAGAGGAGTTATTATGGACCCGTGTGGGTGCTCATGGAAACTTCTGGCAGGAAGGACACTGTCCAGTGCCCCAACAACTTACTTCCTATCAAGTAAAAACCATAGCATCAAAATAGCTAGTTACAATTGCTTTATGTAATACTATACTACATTTTAAAATGATTTGTTAATAGTCTTAAGAATAAAGGTGCTGAAACTAAGTTATGCTGCAAAAATCACCTTTGGTTTCCCAAGGAATGTATCAATGAAGGAGAATAGGAGAAGAGGCAGAAATCCCCATCCACTGAAAGATTATTTGGGGAACCAAAAGTTGCTTTTTATCGGCATTGCTTCTTTTCCGCACAGTCATTTGTAAAAATCAAGCAAATTCATGCCTGTATAGCTTTGAGTGTACTTTGCATCAGTGACATTTCTGCTGTGTTAGTTCAAGGAAATGTGTCTGAATTAAGCAATTATAAGATATGGCTTCATTTATACAACCCTGTTGTTTTGGCATCTGTTCTGTTGTTGCTGAGCCTTTGTATTCACATGACCTGTTATCTATTCCTCTTTCTCAATTCTGATACAAACACTTATCTTTTTTTTCTCTCTCTCTCAATCAATCTTTGTCCTCTCTCTTGCCGTCTCAGTTGGTATTTGAGGCAGTGCGCTCAGGATTTGATGGTCAGGTGGCTATAGACGATGTGGCGTTTATAGAAAGATCGTGCTCTCTGCCTTCTATGTGTTCATTTGAGGGTCACACATGTGGCTACAGCAGCAGTGGAGATGCACTGTGGGTGCACCAGAACTGGGATTTCGCCAGAACTGGCCCAGTGACTGACCACAGCCTTGAGACAAAAATGGGTAAGAAAGAGGGATAGCAATGGAGAAGTATAGATGGATGAATGGATAGACAGACACACATATATATGGATGGATGGATGGATGGAAAGATGGATGGAGGGATGTAGCACTGTATATAGATTGGAACAATTACCTTCTGTTTTCTCTTACTGCTCTATGTTTTGCTGTTGGTGTAGAAGAAGCTGACAGATTTGCATGTCTCCTTAGGCTACTACATGCTGGCCCACAGTGGTGTGGAGGTCCTTCCTCAGGGCAGCCTGATGACCCTTAGCTCTCTTGTACGCTCTGGCGTGGCGAAAACTGAGTGTGTCCACTTTTGGTACCACACTGCTGGTGACAACCCAGGTTAAACCACAAAGTCACACATATATGCCTTGTGTTACAGCACTCTCTCCCCATGGCATGTATTAATATTTGTGCTCTGTATGTCTGCCATAAAGGCACTCTGAGTGTGTATATAAAGCCTGTGAAGGGGGATAGGACCAAGCTGTTCTTCAGCAGTCTAAGTCAGGGACATGTGTGGCGCCTTGCTATGAGCAACATCAGCTACAATGAAGACTGGCAGGTAAGAACTAAATTACTGTAACCTGTCACTGCAGTACCACTACTATTACAATGTACAGAATCTCCTGTATCCCATAAACATTAGTCATTTATTAGAAACCCCTACTGTACTGCTACACTTGAACCTGCAGTAAGAAAGTGCAGTTTGTTTATGGATAAACAGTTTGTGAAAGTCCTTTATCAGTGGTTATTTCCTGACCACAAGCACAGGCCTGCTCTAGAGTTAATACTTCAATGAAACACACACACACACACACACACACACACACACACACACACACACACACACACACACACACACACACACAC
>JBBPCW010278735.1:0-11113 GCA_037974425.1 Phenacogrammus interruptus
GAAAATTAGTCATTTAGATTAATCGACTAATCGAAAAATTAGTTGAAAGATTAATCGTTAGAAAATTAGTCGTTAGTGGCAGCACTAAGAAATAGTCATACTTTGTTTTATATGGTTTTGACTGTTGTGTGGTGTTCAGTTGAGGAAGTTGATTGACAGAGACAAACAGAAACTAGCTGGGTTTAGCTGATTTCTACACATGAGCATTGTAAATATGCAGAAATTGAGTAAAACAATCGAAGTAGCACCCAGTCATTAACTTCAGTTTTTGGTTGTCTGTTTAAGTTATTTGACAAGCGATGGACCTGAACTTGGACCACTTTGCAATGGAATATGAACTTCAGACACTGGAACAATTACTCCATTTTAATCAAACATAAGCTCTCTGAATATGAGCATAGTGATTGATTTACTGTGTGAATCCACAGGTTTAAAGGTATGGTCTGCAGCCTGAGATTTTGAGCTTGAAAAAGACTTCAGATCAGAAATGGAGAGTCTAAAATCATTTTTGCCCACCTAGAAAACAGTGATTACACAGAAGTAAGACAAGTAAATTGTAAACATTTTAATAGCAGTTGTTTATTCATATGGTTTCATCTGATTTACTTGTTTTCCACTTTATTCTCGGCCCCTCAGTTATACTGACCAAACGAGTGAATGAGTGAGAAGCAAATGAACTGTTTTCCTGTTTCTCTTTGTGTAAATATGGGATATCTCTTTATATCTCTTGCTTCAGCCTTGTGAAGAAAAGGGCAGGCTTGCGAAACTGTATGGGACTGGAGCTAGGTCAAGGTTTGATGTGGAAACTCTAGCTTTATTGAGATTTGATTGAGTATGATTGAGATTTCTAGAGCCGAGTGCACTGTCACATTAATCATTAGGACGTTGTTCCTAGGAATTTTATGATGTGTGTTTCTAACATTAAAATTAGGTCTGGTTTTCTTGTCCAGGTTTCACCATTGGCACATAATAAAATAAACCTTTATTGTTATTTTCTCAGATTTTGGATAACGGTGCTCAGTTATTGTCTAAAAATGATAAGTTATATTACAAATTTCCCACTTGTGCAACTAATAAAGGATTATCTTATCTTATTTTAATTGGATGTAAAGTGCCATGAACCCTAGAGAAAGTTCCAGAATTTGGTCTAAATGGCTGAATCAAATGAAATAATAGATTGATTATTCTGCAGAATAATACATTGCCATTATAATGACAGCCCTAATGGGGCTACAGTACAGTAGTGCTCTTCAAGATCCATCACTGGGGTTTGAGCATCATTGTCTGTCTGAATGTCTGTTTGTTGTTCTGTGGCTTCCTCGTGCTCTCTCCATCTCCCTTCTTTTTTGCGTTTTCATTTCTCTTCCTCTGCATCTCTGTCTGTCTCTCTTTCTCTCTCTTTCTTTCCGCCCTCAGCTGCCTCAGCAGTGTCTGACAGTGTCACCCTGTCACACCGCAACAAATGCAGCATGAACACTGCCCTTCACTCTTCACCAACACACACACACACACACACACACACACACACACACCCCTGGCCCACATTTTAGGCATGTTTTATTTTTTTTAAAGCCAGTCAGTGTACGCGCCCCAGACACTGTTCCACAGCGCCTGTCTAACTCTGTCTGCAGTTTTTTTGTATTATTCCCTCACTCTGTATTATTCTGTATTATTCCCTCACTCTTTATTAGTTGCTGGTTAAATAGAATGCTTTTTTTTCTCAGCACCCAGATCCTGTAGCTGAATGAAAGACAGTTTTGTTAAATAACAGACATTGCAGTTTCTAATGACATGGTCTCTGTTGCCTGACAGTTAAAATACAGAGTTAAAGGGCCAATAAAGTAACCACATATCACCTCAAAACAAGTCATAAGTGGTGGTTGAATCTATTGAGAAGCCCAACCACCGTAATGTAGCACCTCATCAAGAGCTGGCGTGTTGTGGTAAATAGTGCCGAGGAGTCTCCGCGTAACGGTGGTTAAGAAAACCTCAGCAGAGTTAATGAAACGGGCCACTGAAATTGCAGAGCACTCGAAAGCAATAATACGTCTTTTGTTTAAGACAGCTGTCAGGGTCCGTGCCAGTCAAATCAGATGGAGCTGTAAGTCCATGCCGGTTGTTGACGGGCGGTTTCGCGTTACTGCTGCCGAAATTAAAAAGGCTATTAAGGTCCAAAGGTAATGTACCCCATGCATGTGTTTTTACGATGTGTTTTTGACGGCGCATGCCGTCGCAGGGAGACTCGTTCGACACGTACCTCATCATTAAAGGAAAAGTGAAGTCAGTGAGGGACAGTGCATACTTTCCACAATTAGACAAGGTGACATCATGTTTGTTTAAAAGACCTTTTGGTTCTCAGCGAAGTGTTCTTTCCCCTGACAAATGATTAGCTGGAGCCTTTTATGCTACCTCTGCTGTTAGTCAGTCTGACATTATTTAGGAAGAATTTACAGGATCATATGTGTTACTTTATGCTTTAAGCGCTTCGGCCTGTGCTTTTGACGCAGTGCGAGGTCCATAGAACAGAGGGATAGAAAAGAAGTCATTTTTTACTTCTGGCTGACACTTTTGCCTTTTATGGGGTGATTTTTCTTCTTACTCCAGATGAACCCTAAACCAGAAAGTGCTACAAAATTCCCCTGAAATGTCCACTTCCAGGCTTTGAAACAGCATCCACTGTTCAAGGGAGACTGACCCACTGTTCAACTGACCCTCGAGTTACAAGAGATCCCTCACATTTATAACGTGACAAGGAGATTTTCCGTCTTGTAATGATTTAACCACGTAGACCAGCCGCAGGTATTAGTAATGGATATGTCTTAATTGTGGCTGTGTGTGGTAAAAAGTGGTTCAGCAGATGATCTTTTTCCGCAACACCAAGTGCCTCCGCTGCCGCGTTTTTCTCTAGAGGTCTCTGATTTCATGAGTGTTTGGATGAAAATTCAATATATCCTTTTCCTCTTGAGGTGAGGTCTTCTGGGTTGCCAGATAGCTTATTAATCATGCATTCTGTTTTATAGCCAGTTTTGTAAACATCCACAGATTATGTCTGGATTTGCGGGCTTTCCTGACAGCCTCCTCTTGTTTGCGCATTAGAAGATATATCTTGCTTATAGTGCATAAAAAAAATACGACGGGAAAACAATCAAAACCTGCTTTGGAGTTTTTCCCAGAACCCCCCCACACTCCTCAGAGAGTTCCATAACAGTGACATATATCAGTGCTCACTGTGTCGGAGTTCTCTTAGGACACCTGGTCAATGTTCTGAGTATATATGTCCTGAAAATTACAGACATGAGTGAGCGGTCGGGAAACGACAGTATATCAGCCTACAAAAGGGTGAAAGAGCGACTCTGGCCTTTTAAACATACACTGTTAAAGACATTAATTTGTCAGTGGACATGTGCGTGGGATGGCCAGAGGTTCTGTGCTTTGTCCGCAGATGAGTACAAGCTGCAGATAAAAACAATACCAGACGTGGTCACGCGTCGTAATACATCAGGAGGAGGAATAAGCCTGATCTGGCGAAGGAAACACAAAGCCCTGCGAAGATTTGTGCGATTCTGAAGAGGAATGCCTCAGAGCGTACGCGAAAGACAGAGTCCATTAAAGCTTTCCCTATGATCGGCCACAGGAGCTCTTGTGCAGCGTATCCATCAGGGCTCAGGATGACTGTACGTTCAGGAATCTCCGAGCGCTTGACCTAGATAGTAGAATGACATTCTCGTAGATCACATAAAATCTCTGCTGCCACTGATCACAATTTGTGTCCTGCATTTCGAACTACAGCTTACCTTTCCATATGAGACATCAGTCTGACTATAGATTTGAAGTAGCATGGGTTTGTGTCTCGGGATGAATGAGCCGAGGAAGACTGTTCTTGTAGATTTTCATTTAGTAGGGCATGAAAGGGTAGATCGAGTAAACTCTCTGCAGGCCATCGTTAGCAACCCCCCACAATCCCTGGGGAGGCTTAGCTGAGGAAGCCTGGATATGAAGTAGGCCAGTCATGGTGCAGTGAGCTGCAGGAAGTCTGGCCGAAAATGAAGCGAGGGTAGCATTAATTGTCCTACAAGTGCATCTTCATACACCACTTACTGTCCTCTTACCATCTGCATACTCCACCAAGCTCCTTTGGGATCTATTAGCTAGTCTCCTTGAGAGAGTGTATTGCAAACATGTGTAGCCACAAGAAGAGCTGTTATATTGAGTGAAGGCGGTACAGTGGTCACGTAATGAGGGCTGTAATGTCCTGGCGTCTGAGTTAAATGTGTGTTTGTATGTTCTACTTAAAACAGGAACAATGATGAATGATGAAGGATTCAGTGGTTAGAGTAAAAAATTACATCATCAACCAAGACAAGTCATCAGATGGTGGATCTTGCTACAGTACCCAAATAGCAGCCTGTGGATTATTAGCCAGGCCACTAAATAGGAATGTTCCCTGGTCACACAAGGACAACACGTGTATTGGTGCATTCAGGCCTCTTAAAAAAGTCGATGTTACATAGATTACAGCTAGAGATCGCATGACATCACTTTTTCCTTTCCGATACCAGTGTCAAAACTGGTATTTCTCCTCTAAAAATGATGAAGCCAGTTACTGATATCCGTTCAGTATACATTCTAACCTATGCATTATGGCTGCACAATATATCGCAAATTTACCGTCATCGCGATATCAACATGCACAGTATACATATTGCGATAGACTGACTGAACTGCAATCTTCTGTTTCAGTTTTTTTTCATCTTCTGTGCTGCTGTTATAGTACTTACTATAATTGAAATTTTAAACATTTTTAAATAAATGTTTACATTTGCATTTATATTTACAAAAATATATTTTCAGATTTTTTTTCAACAATGTTCAATGGTTCAAATGTTTTATGGGAGACATTAAATGCTCTGTTTGAGTAAATTCTTTAAAAAAAACATGTAATGGAAATTGCATTTCATTTTTTTCTGCATAGACTAGGCAGTGTCTGGAGTCTATGTTACCAGGAAATGCAAAGCAGACAAACATTAACACTATAAAGGCTAAGTTTTTACTTATCGCATGTGATATTGCTATCGCAACACTCAACAACATTATCACATATCGCATGTTTTCCTAATATCGTGCAGCCTTACTATGCATATTGTTAAATGATTTGAAAGACTATTTAAAAAAACCCTTAGTAGTTTTATTTTAAGTTTTGTCTCAAACTATTTGCTGGGAGATGCAAAAATGCATCTAATCCTTTTTTGGTGAAATATCTTTCTTTAAATAAAATCTTATCTCTACAGCCAGGCCCAGGATATGACAGAAGCTTTCTCCAAAACAGGAAGTCATTGCCCGAGGGAACGGGGTTCAAGCGGTCACTCTTCACTCTTATGTAATGAGTCATTAAGCCAGCTCTTAAGACCTACAGAGGATTACCATGATTGCTGGAGACTATACGTCTGACTGGGAGAGTTAGCATTGCATGGTATACCAAGGCAACCTAAATATCAACCAACCATTTTCTTCTGAATGTTATAAATTCTTTATATATCTGGACATTTCTTCCTCCATTCCTGTATAAAATACATTAATATGTGACAGATAAAAGAGACCTGCTGATTTCTGAGCCAGTCACTTTCATTCAGCCCTCAGCTCTGCTGAAGCGTTAAACCATAAAAAGGCTGTTTTTTTCAGAGATGAAATATAAAAATGGACTTTATTTTCCCGTCCTTAATCTCTTTTCAAAGTCCTGTGTGGTCCTGGACCAGGAAAAATCACTATCAGCAAAACAGACCCTAGAAGTCATCAGTTATCGCCAGTGATCTCAAAAGCATGGCATAATTCATTATGAATTATTAATTTAATATAAATTATGAATTCATTATGAATTATTCCTTACTTGCAGATCATTGAAACCGGTAAAGACATTTTGTGGAAAGCATATATTCTAAATTTTCACTCTCTATCACCTTTGGGTTTTTAAATTAATCTGAGATCATCTGAATGTGTTGAAAAGTTGCTTGCCATTAAATCGAATGGGAATAAGTCGGTCCAGATCTTTCCACACAGAGAGTAAATCGAACGTATATGGCGTTTATTGCATAACGCTTACTGTTTCGTTCAATACATGCTTACGTAATTATGATTGGAACCTAAATCAAAACAAAAATGTTGAACTAATAGCGTTAGACTTGAAGAGGATCGTATTCTACAAAACTGCGGAGAAAAAGCATCAGCAGAGATCAGTGACCCATCTTTCCCACCCATGTTTGTATTTAGGAATCAGAGTAGGCAAATGTGTCAGACGAGTGCCGGCACACATTAGGGCCATGAAGCTTAACCGTCACTGTGTGTCATGACCTCCAGTGCTGGTGCTCTTTTTCTGCTCAGCACAGATGGGGGAGCTGGGGACGAGGCTGCGTCTTCAAAGGGCAGTTTTATATTATTATATTAAAGTAAATAAGGACTTTCAAAAAGCGTTTGACGGCATGTCACCAATGTCTCCTGCATAAATGACCTCTGTGTCACCAAGAGATATTGGCAAGCACAGTGTATTTCAGATCAGATAGATTTCAGTCTTTTAAAATGTATCTCCTAGATTAGACTCTATAGAAAATATTGCTTTTATACTGCTACAAGGGAGACCTAACATTGTCTGTTACCAAGCCAAGTGATTAAGCCATCAGGAGCTGGCCTGAAGGTCTTGCATGTTAAATTAAGCACCAGTATAATTAGAAGCTGACAGAATCAGCTAATCATGTTTGATTTTTACAGACTGGGACCAGTTTCTTGAGAAAAAACATAATTTATTCTTTCTGGAGAATCAGGGGTCGGCAACCCGCGGCTCTGGAGCCACATGTGGCTCTTTCATCCTTAATAAATAATGAGTATTCAATTTAAGTGTATCTTATTTGTATTCATTGTTTTTTAATTGTAGTACAAATTTAATATTAATATAATATTATAACAATATAATATTCAAATGCAATGTGTTTAATTTTTGTCATTTAAAACATGCATCATAAAAGCCGGTGTATGCCCGCCAAACAGCCGTGCATTTATCAAGTTTGCGACCCTAGGTAGGCTAAGCATGGATGAATAAAAGAAAAGAAAAATATCTGAAGAAAATAGAACATACGATGCCTGGGCAGACTCATTTGCATTTACCACTGACGAGTGTTATTGAGAACCTTCCAAGACCGGACAAACTTGTATTTGAAACATGGAATGCCATCCCCGACACCTACATAAACAAAAGAATCATCCGTATTTCTGGTCGACACTCCGGTAGCTAACAGGCGATGAAAGGATTACAGCATGCGGCAATTTTAGTTGCATGAATACTTTAAGTTCGGCTTTTTATTTCATTTGAAAGAGACCTTCAACTCAGCCTGATATAATGATCTAAATGTTTTCCTTGCATAAATAAAATTTCACTAGCAACACACTAGCCTAGTTTATTATATCTAAAGGTAAAAAACAATATATACAGTGATATCTTCATTTTAGATGGGATTTGTGGCTCCCAGCGTTTTCTCTTTTGTGGAAATAGTGTCTAAATGGCTCTTTGAGTGTTAAAGGTTGCTGACCCCTGGTCTAGATATATTACTGATTTCAAAGCTTGTAGTTTTAACATGTTTTTGGTCATGAGAAATTAAGAAGCAGTGTCTTTGTGGGTGCTCCCCTTTTGAAATTATGACCATTGTGCGCTTCATAAACGACTTTCCGCATGTCTTTCTTAGATATATCGAAATGCACCCACATGGCGACATGTAGACTCTAATCCAATCTGGCATGTGCAGGTTGAAGCTATTGCTTGCATCATCACTGTTTCGGTCGCGTTGAAGATTTTTGGCTGAAACCGAAAATGCATTTTTGGCCATTTTTGGACTGAAAAGCACAGGAGATCTGCCAATTACTCGGGCTGAGCAGTGACTTCAAAAAGGAAATGGGCTGGGAGGCCTTGTCTTCGAAACCGAAAATGCATTTTTGGCCAAAACTTTTCGGTGGCTGTATATTCTATGCATATCTAATAGTTACTGCACAAGCTTCTTATTAAACATATGGTATATTTAGTCCCATTATGTCACGTTTTAGGTCAATATAATGCTTTTCTTGTTATGTTGTAGAGTGGAAAGGAATTGCAGGTTATTTAAAAAGTTTTAATTTGTTCAAAGGCACATTTACAGCTTTTTCAATATCAGTATTGTAAATACCAATAATGTGACAATTAACACAATTTAATTGTGCAGCCCTGCTTGATACCCTCCATGCGTGTTTGAGTAATGTGTAATTACAGAGTGCTTAAATGGGTTGTGAAATTCTGTTGATGAAGGTTTCATTGTTACCCCCCACCCCCGTCATGGCCTCATAAGGGGACCTTATATGTGTTACATAATGTGGGAGCTGTGCCAGTCTCATTCATTCTCCAACAGGCCAATGTGCATTAGGACAATAAACAAACAGCCTCCCAATCCACTGGAATCTGCAGTAATACGGTGGCAAAGGTTCATTATAATCAGAAATGAGACGTTTTTCCTCTTAAAGTCAGTGCAAACAGGCCAGACTGTGAGTGGCAGAAAGAGACTGTGATCAGCTCAGTCCTGAGTGAATTATTACACAAGTTGTTGAAAACCTGGAGTTGAGCTCCACAATCCCGCAGCCTGAGCTCCAAAATTAATCAGAAAATGTAATCAAGAGTTTATGTAAACAGGGCTTTCTCACTTTGCGTGGTTTTATTCCTTCTAAAAGGGGAACAGTTTCAAATATAGATAATACTGACCTGACCTGACCCGACCCAGCCCGACTGGTACTGCTAAAAGCCACCTGACTTGCAGGCTTACAACAGAGACAGAGACCTTTTTAAAAGCTTTACTGGGTCGACTGACTGAAAATGCCTCGCTGGGATAAACTGATCTTTTACTCACGGTGTGTTTTTGTGAATGTGATGTTTACACCTGGCAGAGAACAGCATCCAGCCTCCTTGGGCTCCTCTTACTGTTGCTGCCAGTCTACATAGATTTCACAAATTAGGAAAATATGACCCAATCTTGATGATAGACATGAAACATCAGCCTGAACCCAGCTCAAAATGTCTGCTGGGCTTGAGACGGGTTGCAGAACTATAGGAGTGGTGACAGAATTCAGATGCCTGAAGAGTTTATTGCCTTTAAAAGCTCTTAAAATCTCTGGTTTAGGATTGTTTTGAAAAGAGTTTGGCCTAAAAAAATTTAATAGCTGCAATGGAGAAGTACATGCAGGAAAAATATTCCCTAGATTTACTATTTTAACATCAACATTACATGTAAACACTCTGGAGACATGTGTAGATCCACTGGTGGCTTTGGATAATAAATAAAACGGCATGAACTTTGTGACCCTATTTAAACCAATGTAAATCTGAGTTGATAACAAACCACTGACTGACGCTCTGATCATTACTGATTAAATTTTTAGATTAAAAAAAAAATCAACATTAGCTTTTGCTGCAGTTCTCTGTCACAAGAAGGAATGACCTCATTTGTCATTTAATGTAGTGTAAAATTTAATAATGTGTTTTAAATGCTTTTAAAAAATCTTTTTACAATGTTGTATTTTGGAACATTTTTTTTTTATTTTGTTAGATTTTTTTTTTTTTTTTTTAAGAAAAATGACCTCAAATATTCACAAAACCATGTGAGGACAACTCCTGAGCCCCATAGGATTTTAATTGTGAATGTTTAAAAGAAGCGGAAGCAGTGCCCACCACAAAAACTGTGTGCTCGGATGCCGGTGCTCTGTGAAGACTGCAGTCCAGAGCTGTGACTAACCAAGTTAAGGCGGTCTGGATGTTCACAAGATGTTTTTCTGCTAGTAGCATCAGTGGCAGTGCTGTGGGACAGCCAGCCCTGATGTTATATAAGGGATTTGGACTCTGTTTGCATGTGTATGCGTGTGTATGTGAAGCAAAGGCAGCACAGCAAACAGAGAGGCTTTGTCTCGGTGAAGACGAGGCCTTACAGCCCATTTCCTTTTTGAAGTCACTGCTCAGCCAGAGTAATTGGCAGATCTCCTGTGCTTTTCAGTCCCATTACGTTGTTAATATATGGAAGAGATATTGATTTTGCTCGATGTCTATTCTCCATTTTTAGAATCAAGGTTGCTCTAAACAGAACCATTAGATCAAAGAAAAAATAGAACCTCCACATAAAGCTTTCTCAGGTCAGAGGGACCTTTTTCAACTTCAGCAGAAGGTCCAGCTCATGTGCTAGATCAGCCTTGCAAAGCTTTTAAAGGCCTTATCATGCAGAAAACTTCTCTCTCTCTTTTCAAATAACAGAATTTGATGTAGACTGTAATCAGTTTAAGTCTCAGAATGTACTGTTCACACTAATCTTTATATCTGCACTATTCAAACACCTGTGCCTGTTCAAACAACTGGAACTTCAACTGTTCCACCAATATTTTACAAAGTGAAGTGAAAATTCTGTCATACGTGAACAGCACAAAATGATTCCTCTGTATTTAACCCATTCACCAAGTAAAGCAGCAGGCAGCCAGGAACACAGTGCCTGGGGAGCAGTGTGTGTGGACGGTACCTTGATTAGGGGTACCTTAGAGGTGCTTAACAGTCTTGGGAATCAACCTTCTGATTGCAAGGCTGAACCACTAGGCTACCAGCTGCCTCAATGATAAAAACAATGATAATTGAACCAACGATAATGAAAATTGGAGTCTGGAGAGACTGCATACTCCAGAAGTTTATGTTGGAGTTAAGCTGAGTGGCAACATAAGGACATGGTGTGCAGCCGTGATAGTCCAGTCTATAAAGTTTAGCCATGATGAAGAGTATCTGAGGAGCCACGGTTTAGTCCAGCTAATTTTGTTTTATATTAATGATTCGCTACTGGGGTGGCCAGTGTTCTTTCTGTGTGGAGTGTACATGTTCTCCAGTGTCTGGGTGGGTTTTTGCCAGGAGCTCTGGTTTTCTTCCACAGTCTAAAGGCATTAACATAAGGTGGACTGGAGAAGCTAAATTTCCCCTTGGTTATGACTGTGTGTGTGTATGTGTATGTGTGTGTGTATGTGTATGTGTATGTGTGTGTGTGTGTGTGTGTGTGTGTGTGTGTGTGTGTGTGTGTGTGTGTGT
>JBBPCW010278743.1:0-22288 GCA_037974425.1 Phenacogrammus interruptus
ATTATTTCCTGCTTCTGGGTATCCTTACAAGTTTTAAACCTCTCACAGTTCAGCACTGTCCTTTGTACCATTTCATGTTATTCATTGGACTTGAACTGTTTGAATTTCAATTAAATAAAGCTTGAAACATTGGGGTGTTCTAAAACTTTTGACCGGTAGTGTACATTCTGGCTAATGGTGGTTCTATGGTCAGTGTACAAAATATCTTATGAAGAAAAATATTTGTCAAAAGAGTTGAATGGACACATCCTGCCTAAATGGTCTCTTTTTACAGATGCATAACTAGAGGGTGGCCAACACAAGCTGCATGTATACCAGAATGTCCTGGTATACATGATTTTATACACCTGTGCCAATAGGTATGACTGAACTCAATAATTAAGAGGTGTGTTCCAGTACTTTTGTCCATATGGTGTATATTTGTATACATACATGCAAATAAAAAAGCAAGAACCCTGCCTGATGTCAATGTGAGGAGTTCCATGCCAGTGCCTGACAGAGAAGACACAAACAGAGGGGGAGGCACTGTGGCCATGATAGGGCATCATCGGCTATTCAGCACAGCGCTCATAATACATCCACAAATCAATAGCAAAGGCTCCAAGCTTCCTGGCTGGGGACCAGGCTGGTGCTGGCTGTCTGAGCCAGTCTTCCTCAGATTCCCTGCCTTCTCTTTTGTCTCACCACAACACAGCCGCACTCTGTTAAACACAGCTGCTATATAATCAGGCATAACAGGTAGCCCTATAATTAAACATGACAGTCATTTGTACAGGAGGTTTTTTCCTCATCTAAAAGTTGTGGGTGATTCCTTGGGTTACTGAACTCCTGGATTTATGATATATGGTCAAAAAAACAACAACATTGATTTAAATGTATCTTCTAAATAAATAAACAAACCGTTTGGCTTGAATGACAATCAGCATAACCTGTTACAACCTTAGTGTATCCCATGTTCATACTGTCAGTACTCAACCCTCTGGCCCTGTTTGTTTTTACTATACATATAAATATATATAAATTTTTTTGCTGTTTTTACTACATAAACATTTTCAACTAACATCAGTTCTTGTCATATAGAAGAATAGATCTATTCCTTTGGGATTTTTAATCCTTCAAGTACCAGTTTGTTTGCACAATGCACTTAAACAACCTCAAACATTTTCTATATTCTCAATGCTACTGGGGCCAAAATGGATAAATGACATAATCTGGTAGAAATCACTAAAAACTACATTTCTCAAGTGTTGAGTTTAGAATAAAAGCATTTTAACCTAAATTGTACGATATAACAGTGTTAATAACAAGGAATGAGAAGGAACAAAACCTTTTCATGGGTTTCAATTAGCCAAAAGTGGCCACGAACAAGACAAGTGTTACAGATGGATGTAGGGAGTACATTTCTGATATATTTAATAAGTTAAAAATAAAAAGATCTGAAAAAAACTCCAGACCCTTAGGAAATATCACTCCATATGCATTAACAGCTAAAATGGAAAAAAAAAAGCGAGTGAACTTACTAGACACAAAAGGCCCACAACAGGACCAGAGGGTTAAGATCAATAAATATGAATAAAAAAATGATAAGCTGAAAAGTCAGATTTACAATGATCAGCCAAGGCATGTATTGCCCTAGATTACAGTCATGATTTATGTTGCTTCTATTTATACACAAATCTTTAATTATAAAATTCAACATTTGTTTAATATTTTTGAATGTGATTTAGCATCCACATACCTGCATGAATTTTTTAGCTGGATGTATAGTTGTACAATTGTTTTATATAGTTCACAAGTTAAACTATCCCCTAAACCTACTATAACCTCATAGGATCTGTGCAACTGTACTAAACAGGTTTTGGCTAATAGACTACATAAGCAATGTGGGAAATTGTGTATTATTTTCCTTTTTCTACTTTTTTAAAGCCAGCGTGGGAAGCAGAGATGTTCATAAGTCATTTTTACCAAGTTTCAAGTCTTTGTTTGTGCGACTTAATTACGACTCGAGTCTAGATCGCTCACAGTCATTTACTGCTCACATACCATTGCAAATCCTGTCTGACACACACACAGATAATTTGTGCTTATGGTGGTAAACGAAAGGATTCTACATTAAATATTGTGTAATGTACACAGCTGCCTCATGTTAAGGGTTAAATGATAAACTAAGGCTTGCCTTTTGCTGAAAGATTATGCATATTTTAATGTTATGTCTATTTTAACAGCTTGTCTCACCAATTGTAGCATAAAATATGTGGACAAAAGTATTGGGACATCTCATTATTATTTTTCAGGTGGCCCCTTACTTACAGTGAAGGACAATTTTATTGCTTCGACATACCAAGACATTTTGGACAACTTCATGCTTCCAAATTTGTGGACACAGTTTGGGGAAGAACATTTTCTATTCCAGCATGACTGTGCCCTAGTGCACAAAGCAAGGTCCTTAACGACATGGCTGTATGAGTGTGGAAGAACTTGACTGGCCCGCACAGAGTCGTGACCTCAACCCCATCCAACACCTTTAGGATGAACTGGAGTGGAGATTGTGAGACAGACCTTCCCATCCAACATCACTGTCTGACCCAATAAATGCTCAGAATGAATTGGCACAAATTCCTAGAAACACTCCAAAATCATGTGGAAAGCCTTCCAAGAAAAGTGGAAGCTTTTACAGCTAAAGAGAGGACCAACTCCGTATTAAAGTCGACTTATTTGAATGCAATGTCATTAAAATCTCCGCTGGTGTAATAGTCAAGAATCTCAATACTTTTCTCCATATAGAGTAATGGGTTAATTCATTTCTGAGAGGTAATGCAGAGCTAGCAGGAAAATCATCATATATGATCTTACGGTAAAGAGAATTATAGAAATCCCAGGGGAAAAATCATTTTTAAAAAATTAAAAAGACAATATAATTTTTGAATACGTCCCAGGAAAGCTCAGCATAATATTGAAAAATTCCACAAGCAAAAAATGCTCTTTCTCTCCCATGAAATATTTGGAAACAGAGCATAACAAGTAGGCCTAAGGAAGGGTGAGAAATGATACCAAGATGGAGAATTAATGTATCCGGTTTTAGCTGCAGGCAGTTGATGAGTTTATGGAAATTACACTTGTATATACAGTATGTAAATCTATCTGCAAAGCCAACCTCTGAATCCTGATTTAAACTTAGAAGTGGAGCACACGGATGCACGCACTCATACACACACACACACACACACACACACACACACACACACACACACACACACACAACAATAGCAACCACATTCAATACTATGCCTGTGGAATGTACAAAAAGCCTCAAATAGTAAATAATGAAACTAAGAGACCAAAAACTTGTAGAAAGTGTTTGAATGGATGTTGTGATGATGCTTGGGGCATGTAACACAAAGCAGAATTTCAGGATGTTTCCATGTTACCACACACACAATTTGCTCACACAGCCCATTTAGAATCCCCAATACACCTGACATGCATGTCTTAGACTGTGGGAGAAACAGAGACCCCAGAGGAAACTCCACCATGAGAACATGCAAACTAGACCTAGATTTGAACCCCCAACCCAGCAGGTGTGCAGCAACAGTGCTACCCATTGTGTCACCATGGGATCTTCCTTTCTTAATATCTGTGACATTTCAAGTTTAATTTTCCTTTTTAAGATGCTTTGGGTACCATTGTAAAAAAAAGCTCACAATGGAAAAAATAGGCTAAATACATGTCTTCTAACAAGATGCTATTGTTTGTATACAAGGTTAAAAGAGTATCCCCTTCAAAAAGATATCATATAATTCATGAGGTCAAGTCCGCATTGTATGATCCAGTTAAGCCAGAGACTGGTAAAGGATCTTATAGCTTGAGCTATGGATGTTGAAGGACAGCGAGATGCTGTATCAGCTATTAGCCTAAACAGGAAAGATGCTAATGTTAATACTATTAGCAATAGGGCCTGGTGATACTTAAATAACAGCATCTAATGTCTGTGCAGAGAGAAACATTTCAGTAGCAAGGGTGGGGCTGGGAGGTTCAAACAACTTTGGCTGGAGTTTTGGGAGGTTTCAGCCTTATTGATGTTTCCTCACATATTAAATATCTAAGAATGGAGACTGGAACATAACAGAGAACACAAGTGAGTCATGAATTGTAGTGGCAAGTAGAAAAGGTACATTTGATAAGAAGGAAGAATATCAGGAGAAACACATTTAGCTATTGCACAAAAATCAGGAAACATTTTGTAGTTTGTTTACCTAAATATAAGGTCCGTATTTTGCATTTTCCTGTATAATGACCTTTCTAGGGAATAGCTAATCTCTTTTAAATCAGACAGTAGCAATATACCCACAGTGCTAAATCACCGAACAAAAAGTTTCTGAAGATCTTAAAGGCTTATTGTAATGCTCTTGTCTGAAAGTGTGTGTATCCCATCATTATATTTCCCCAGTACGACTCTGTAGTGACTCGGGGTGCAACAGTGCCATCATGTGTTCACTCGAGGGTGACACGGGAGTGAATTTTCAAACCTCTTCCCTTCCCAATACCATAAAATAACTGGGGGAAAATCCCATCCCGTCCCAATCCCAGAAGAATGACTCCCATTCCTTCCCACTCCGGTGTTGTTTTATTTTTTTGGCTGAAATCTGTCGGTTACAGTAAAAAAATAGAGTACAGATCACAGCACGCCCAGCTCAGTTGAATCCATCCATCCATAAACACACACACACACACACACAGCTGGGGTATTGCGTTTTCACGCCATTATTCTTAACGCGTAAATGTATTAGACTCTACTGATTCTTTCACCGTTAGACGCTACTGAGCACGCCATTCACTTCACCGGCTACACCACAGCAAACAGGAGGAGAGCTAAAGAGACAGGACAACTAGTATTGAGTTTATTTATTTAAAAGGTATATTTCTGTATAGTTATCATAGTGTTACGATTCCTGGTCCTGCCCACTCCCGCATACATTGTTTCCAGTCCCGTCCCAATCACGTTATTAATAGTGATTTTGACATTTTTTTGACAAAATGTCAGCTTTTAGTGTTCACCAGAGTATTGATGCTTCCTGATTTCACATTAATATTTCTTTTACCACCAATACAAATGTAATTTCATAGTAAAAGAGGGAATGTTATGGAAAAGTCTATTAAGAACTCTTTATGTAAAGCATCCAGAATCCTTAATGTAAATCATTCTTATGTACAAGACTCCTAAGAATAAAATAGGCAGGACAGAAAAAATATAGATGCTTTTGAACTTCAGTGTTGGCAGAGACCTTGGATGGTAAAGGAAACTGCATTTATTTTCATTGGAACATCAAAGACACAAACAAGTAATTATGAAGCCTTAAGACCCAAACACAAGACTGGATATAATGGAGAATATCTATTTGGTTGTTATACATCACAACCCAATTCATAATGATAATAGCCTTCTCCTGGGACACTCGCAAACAAGAGAAGAAACGATGAAAAAACAAACTGTATTTGTAGACAGACAGTATGGATTATAAAGCAGACATGAGAAATTATTAACAAAAATGCTCAATAATTATGAGCATTCATACTAGTCATTAAATGCTTCTCTTCAACATTGTGTGTATTGTGTAACTTTCAACAGTTTTCTCCTCAGAAAAATCTTCTGGTTCTGGTTCTATCGTGAAGTGATGGAGCTGGAATGTGACTGTCCTGAAGAGGTGGTGACGGCACTAAGCTGGGAGAAACCGCTGTGACTGGATGCCAGACTGGTCATTGAACCTCTGAACCACACATACACACACACACACAAAATCACACACAAATAAACTTTAGAAACACATGCACACTAGACCAAATACTATAAAGAATAACTAGAAATATTCCAAATGATCTGATGTTCTGCTCTTGCTTGCATTATTCTTGTCTCTTGATCCAAAGCAAGTTAGGCTACACTTATATAACACATAAAAATTAGTGCTAGGCCGTTAACGGTGTTAACGCCGCGAGATTCTTATCGCGCGATAAAAAAAATATGATGAATTTCACCTTGATATTTCAGGAACCTGTCCGGTTCACGCACGTTTTAAACAACCTGTCTCGGTCTCTCTCGGGGGGGATGGTGGAGGAGAGAATCTCGCGCGGTTAACGGCATTAAAAAACTTAATCTATGCCCACCTCTAATAAAAATATTTGGATAAAAAGTAAGATCTAGGACAGACCTGAAGTCGTCAGAGTGCAGGACTTCGGTGTAGTACATGACCTTGCATTTGTGCGAGGAGACCTGCAGTGAGGCCAGGACATCGTCCACACGGGGCAGGCTAGACGCGGAGCAGGATGGCGTGTTATAGAACCGCCACTGCAGGATGTAAAACCCGGGCCAGCGCGTTACATGAGATCCCTGCAGAGAGAAAGATATGGACAACAAAAGTGATTCAGAATCACAAAACCTTATTGATGAGATTGCTCTTTGCCGTTTGGAGCAATGTCAGCCTTACACAGAGGCCATGCTGTTATAGTCTTTTAAGACATATCTATGTGTGTTCCCTAAGCAGCAAGAAAACTACTAATAATTCTTCTGCATTTGCCTTCTGGATTTTCTCCATTATATATTTTTCTCCCAAAATGAACAATAATTTGCTAAAAACTGACATTTTACAAAAAGACGTAACAAATGTTCTTTTCCTAACTCTGATGTACTCAATCAGCACAGACAGGGTTTGTTGTTCAAAGTCTGCTTCTGCTAAGATCTGAAGTTTATATATGAATGATTAGTCAAATAATACAAAGGGTGCTATTAATGTTTTTAAGCTGCACTTGTGTCTGTTTTAAATATGGATTACAGTATGTTATACAATGTCTGAAACCACATAACATATTGAGATTACGTAACAAATTGATATTGCTTGAGTTAGGCTTGTGATTATTTAGTAATGTAGTTTGCACTGTACTGGTTGGTGGGGTATAGATTTCCATTACCACATCAGTTTTAGCACAGTGCTAATATATAATACATACAAGCTAATATATACAGCTCTGGAAAAAATAAGAGACCACTGCAATTTATATTTAAATCAGCATCTCTATGAGTGTGACAACCATTCCAAGTCAGTGTCTGTTAAATTCTTATACAAACACCTCATTCTGCTTTATGAGGTACTGATTACTGATCACCTGAATCACATCTTATTTAATGAGGAAAAGTATAAAAAACACAGCTGTAATCCACACTCTCCTTTTGTGACCAGTTGAATGGCAAAACACTACTAGAAGTATGTCAAAAATAATTACTAGCATTTTGAGGCAAAACAAGAGATTTGTTTTCTTTGAATTTCTTGGAATTATTCATTTCTCTTATTTTGATGTTTTGTTATTTCCTTTATATATCGCTTTTTCATCCATTAGCAGTCCTAGGTGATACCACGTTAACACATACACATACTACACATAGCTACATACACTACCTGTATACTCTCTCCCTCTCTGCAGGTGAGGGCCGTCTCCACCATGCTATAATCCTGCCCCAGCATCCATGACCGGTCGATAACTTGCATGTTGTTCCCACCAGGCCCAGCCAGGCCATGACTACCCAGTGTCTCTCTCTTTGGAGGCTGTGGAGCTCTTTTAGAGTGGTAGATATTAAAAATGATGTCACCTTTACACACATCAAAGTCCCATGTGATAACAGATGATGCCTCTGTGATCTCAATCAGCAGCTGAAAACAGAAAAGGACACATAAAAGATGAAAAACTTATTTATATTTTTATTGAGCTCCTAGTTGTGACATGATTCAAATTCAATTATGGTTGTTCAAGTGTAATTATCTTTGAAAGGCAACTGGCTGCATGCCATAGATAGAAGATACTGAATAAATAGCAAAGCAATATACACAGTACACAATACAGAACACACAATACACCTTCTGGTGGTATTTCCTTGATGTGGGTGGAGTTATTACTTCAGCAGCTCGCTTTTAAAAGACTACTAAATTGGGATAGAAGTTCCACATTCGTTCAAAACTTATTTTTGAGCATCAGAAGAGGGCACTATTCTCCCTAACACTTTCTGGAAACGAACCCACAGGACCTGGCCGAAGTGTATATTCTATCCAGATCCTTGGGGCTGTAGAGAACGCTCAGTAGGAGACTGCTACCTCATGCGGAGCTCCTTTGAACACGCTGGCGGTTTTGTAGATGGTTTCGGACCAAAGTTTGAACTCCTCATTCTCCAGCTCCTCAGCTGTGCGGTATAAAAGCTTGGGTACTAGCCCGCCTTCTGGGACATCACACTGTACAAAGAGTAGAAACAGCGGTTTGGATCCACTCTCTTTAAACAAGTAGAATCATGCAAACTCCTGCTAGTTTGGGATGAAAACCTGCAGTCATGCTCGTCCTGAGAGACTGAAATAGTTAACAATGGATCTGTTTATTATAATCACTCAAACTGTAATGAAGTATTTGTAGTTATTAGAAAGTAAAATATTTTCCCTATCACTTCCCTATTCAGTACAATATGCATAAATATGTGTATGGAACCCAGTGGAAGCACAGCCCATGTGCTATGAAGCTGGCTTTCAATAGGAGTTCACAGCAGATTCAGAAGCGGTTTTAATGAAGCAAAAGATCAATGCTTATAGCCTTTTTGGATTCTTAATGCACACTAGGCTTCTCTGGGAGTTGGTGGGAATATCAGGGCAGTGTTCTGCACATGCAAATCTTGACTGGACTGTAGGTTTTTATGAGTGCAATTTTTGTCCCTTCTTCTGCATGTGTTGTGTTGGGGCTTTGTCTTAAACAAACTTGCCAACACCACCAATGCAATACGCATAACTGACATAATCTCATACACAAAATACATTGTTAAATGTATTGCAAAGTGGTCATTCCAAGTTCTGAGTTCATTTTTCTTTCATTTTGTAAGTTAACTATTAATGCTAAAGCATTTAGTTGCTTTTGCAAGACTGTGGTTTATCTGATGGAGATGAGCACTACAAATACTGTCAGCATTGTTTAGCTAACAATAGGTTCACATTCTAAAGTTTATAATCAACATTTTCAATTCAATAAAACACAATTGGTTGTAGATAAATAAAATGTGTAAGAAACAATATCTGAAAATCTGAATAAAAAGTTTTTAATCCTCTTCGCTATCTGGTGGTGAGAAGAGGAGGAGTAGTTCTTGTCTCCTCTTGAAGTTTCTTCTTCTAGCTTTAGGGGGTTTCTCCTCGCCTCTATAGCTTTTGGTTTGCTCACTAGGTGTTCAGACCTAGATTCTGTAAAGCTGTAAATATTAGATTTAATAAAGTGTTAAATAAATAAAACTGAGGGGCTCCAGTACCACAAATGGGAACCACTGCTGAAGGCTCGACCCAAGATCTCACCTGACAATCTCCTCCAAGGAAATCAGGGATGAAATCTCTGCTGATGTAGTCCACCAAGCCTCCTGGGCCCTGGTAGTCATTCCCGGCATAGATGAGGAACTTCTTACGAGTATTCTCATCAATAAATGGACTGATCTAAGTGCATAAAAGGCCAAGGTTAATGAGGCAGAAGGCCACTAGCATCTACACTGCAGTTAAACAGGTACAGGGGCAAACATGACATTTAAAAAGCTTGCTAATTAGTAGTATCCAGTAGTAAACATCTTGCAGATATGGACTCACACATGGCATTTAAACCAGTGGTTCAATGTAGGTTGACATTTAGTGTCACTAAATAAAGAGTTGATAGGTGAGTGTCTAGATATATGTAAGCAAATGTGATCCTTTCACACAGAATAAATGCGTGTGAGAGACAATCTGTGAACCGCTCGTGCCGCAACGAAAGCATACATGAGCTCAACTGTAGTCAACTCTAAAATGATCGTCCCCTTGGTAAGGATGATTCTAAAAAAGGAAAAAAAATGTCTAACGGTTAGTTATTAACCCATTTTTTGTGAAAGGTTAGTATGAACACCTAATTTTTTCCAAAGATAAATTAGTGTTCTTAACACAGCTCAGGTGTCAATTGTAGAGACCCAACTCTATAAGCCATAAGCAAGCATTTAAGGACAGCTAAGCTTACACTACATACCGCATCAGCAAAATAATAACATCCCTACCCCCACCATCCTTTCAGCAATAACCACAAACATAACTTATTTCTTTAGGAAACACTGAAGCAATGACAACTAAAACGCTGCATGCCTTTAAATGACCATAACCCCTGTTAGAGCAACAATTAACATGTTTAAAACAACCAAAGCTGTAGTGAACTGCCTGAAAAAAGATTAATTTTGCTACCATGTACATTAGGACGGGTTATTAGAGTAACAAAACAAGACTTTTCCAAGTATCACACTTGGATGGCATGCCAGACAAACTTAATATTGTCACAGTAAACATTATTAGAAAATCCATTTGGTCCTTACCAGTGTCCAGAGCACAGGGAAGACTCTGGGTGCCCTTACTATAAGCAGGCGTCCTAGAGTCTCAGGGTAATTGGCCTCTACCACCTCAATGATCCTTAGGAGGGCTTTGATCCCTGGCCTCCACAGATGTCTCATGTTCAAGCCCTCCAGATCCACCAGGCATGTCCAGCAGCTAGTCATTTTAATAGGTTATATACAGAAAATGAGCATACTGTATTGTGCTGTACAGACAAAACAACTAATCTGCTTTAGTACCTGATGGGTCGGCCAAAAATGTTTGTGCTTTCCTCACAGCGCCTCAGACCTTCCTCATTGATGGACAGCACCTGGAGTTAGGAGGGGACAAGATCAGAAACTATTTGTATTTCATAACTGCAAAGGCAAAGGATATGCTGCTTACTTGTCTAAGAACAGACTCTTCTCCTAGTGCCCGGACGAGTCCTTTAGTATCCATTTGTCCAAGTCGTAAGATGTAAAGGGGCCGGCCATCTACATGAAACACATAAGCAAACACACATATGAAGATACGTTAATCTTTTTGCTCTGACTGCAAAACACAGTCAATTTTCCATATGGAGATATACTGTGATCACAATAATTCCAGAGAAAATCTATGTAACGAATTTCTTACTTATTCAAGCATTCAAGTATCAAGTATATTATGTGTATGAAACAATGAGGAATAAAAGATAATAAAAAATAGAAAAAAAGAAAAGTAGACAGTAGAAAAATACTGAATTTACTATGTGGCAATGTAAGTTATGAAGTGTAAACTGCTAGAGTCACTAAATTATGCAATGTCAATGGCAGTGCTTTGTAGAGAAATTAGTGCTTGTAGAAAATCAGCTATTAGTTCAATCATTTTCTATGCACTGAAACTTTACTTCAATATTGTTTAAAGACATGAGCACCAGCCAGCAACCAATTCTCAAAACTAAGACTACAAAAAAGTCATAGACTACAACCCCCCCCATCTCCCCAGCCCCCGTGTAAAAGGAAACCACTCTAGACATACTCAATACTCAATCATTTTGCCCAGATTTCTCAAAATTGCTCATCATCCAGCGCTTGTACCGGCCCTTGTATGACAGTAATCCAGCCCTTGTATGACACTAAGTTGTAAGTTATGTACAAAACAAACTGAATTACAAAAACTTCTCATTAAAATTTTAGTTTAAATAAGTCTTATTTGGCAAAAAGAAAGTAGGTCAGTGAGTGAGTTTTTCTATGGAAAGTGTGTAGCTCAAAAATACACAGTCATCACATTTGCCATTCTGTATGCTGTGCAATTCCGGCTCAGGCAGTGAATGAGGGTAAACATTAACAGAAGCAGGTCTGTGTATTTGGACAGTGTAACCAAGAAAGGAAGTCAGGTCTTGACATCAGACTGTTAAATATATAATTTCCGTTTGTTTAGAGCGAATGTATTACTCTGTACTGCTATAATAATTTTTACGTTGGAATTCGTTCTGAATTTATTAACCAGAAGCTTCACTTGTTAATGCTTTCTACTGGCCAGTTAAGCTACAGAGCACAGAGGCATAATAAAACATGCAATGTTCGGAGGCAAAAGAGGGGCACAGTTTGGTTTGGGGGTGAAGTTAACTTTAGCCACTTAGCCAGAGTTGTGCACTGACAGAATGATTAAGCTCATCCTGGCTATATCTAATCTAATCCAGTGACTGAGCTCAACTTGGCTTGTGGGTTAGCCGCCATGCTGGTTTCCATGATAAAAAATGACTAACTAGGCTATTTGCCAATTACATATACATATTTTAATTCCTTGTTATTTACACTGTTAAATCATACAATTTAGGTTTAAATGCTTTAATTCTAAACTCAACACTTGAGAAACGTAGTTTTAGTGGTTTCTAACAGATGATGTCATTTATCCATTTTTGGCCAAGCGAGCAATTTTATATAATATTACTAGTCAGCGTCTTGAGTTTTGTACTGTAGCATCAAGGCAAATGTAATGGCTTAAATCATAGTATGAATTCTGTTCGAGTTTACTTGCATGCGATGATTTAGGCAGGAAGTTTGCACAATGCTAACTGTGTAGATAAGCTCTGCTTACTTAGCCTCACGGCTCCAATGCAAAACCAGAGAAACAAACTTTGGACAGCAAACATTTCATGATGGGTTACATTTGGGGTCATGGAAAAATCTGTCAATTGTACTATTTTTTTTTTTTTTTTACAAAACGCTTTTAAGCTGTACACCAGGGGGGCTACCGTGCCTTTATCATGGTGATGCCACCCTCCAGTGTAGTAGTCATGCAGCAGCTGTGGGCACTGCCACGTTTCTAACAGTAAGTCCATCTGGTGCTGCTTCCTCCAGGTCAGAGTCTGGCAAAGTGCCTCCCGAGCCTTCTCCAGGTTAAAGTCTCGTGATCGCAGGAAGCGCAGCACATGCTGGTCTTTAGGGAGCTGTAAGAGATGGGCATGGGGATGTAAGTACGCACGGATATATTGTGCTGCCTTGATCTAAAGATGAATACAAAACCTGTACTGAAAGCTCACAGTCGAATACAATCTCTAATCGATTAATTAAGTATATTATAATATTAAATAAATTATATGCTCATTTTTTTGCCCCCAAGTAAAATATCTCAGGGTATTGTAAAAATATCAAAAACGTGCATGCAGTGTGTTTCTTTTTTCAATTTTGAGATTTAATTATGTACTGAATACATAAATGAATCAATGTTCCGAAAATATTCTTTTAAAAATGCACACAGTTACTCATGATAGCACCTCTCCACTTAAATGTAGGGGTAAATATAGGCCATAACTGCAGAAAGTCTTTATATGAAGATTTTGCTCTTGACTGAATGGGAAGTATTAATGAATTACGTTCATACAACAATGTTCACCCAACAATCTTTTTCATATGCATTACAAGGTGAGAGACTGGCTTTCAAAAGGCATGAAATAAGAACTTCAGCTGAGAGGATTTGAGTTAAAATGTCTAAACTCAACTAAGCCAACAGTAAGCTTCGGACAAAAAAAGTATGCATGTGTCAATGTGCATGCTTGTATGTGTGTGTCCTGTTTTGACACCTTTCCCTTGTGTGTTTCCTGCAGCCACTGTCGAAGACGGATGAGGCAGCTCTCCTGCAGAGGGCTCAGCTCTCCCAGATAGCGCCTGATGTAGTCTGTGTCTAACTTATCTGGAAGAGTCACACCAAAACAAACATATAATATAATCATTATATCCGTTTATTTTATACCTGAATTAGAGCCCAGTCAAAAAAATTGGCTAATATTCATGTCCTACAATATCAGTACTGATGTATATTGACTGCTTTATTGGTCTGAGTGTTGGTAGAAACAAATTAAACCTCTTTCAATTTTGTTGTTTCTTTGCAAAAGCATATGTAAACTTTTGTATTTACTCTTACTTAATGGTATGTCTTACTTTGGAAAAGGTCAAAAAGGCCACGAAAACCAAACTTTGACAGACAGTGTCAAACCAAGTGCACATGAACATTGTGGAAAACATTGCCAGTCATCTCACCCTCTGGAGACCCAGGTAAAATGTCTGCAGGGCTGTTGTGGGCCCTGCCGTGCTCTTCTCTGCTACTGGCTGAACTAACTGTAAAGCTGGTGGAAGGAGGACTCCAGCGGGGGATGAAGGTTATACCCTCTGCCTCCAGCTCTCTGAGATAATACTCAATGATCTCCTTCCCCTGTATGAAAAATATATGTGAGAGTTAGAGAGGGAGAGAGAGAGAGACAGAAGGTGACCTTGCTTTTGGGTCCTCTAGAACAGCGTTTCCCAACCTTTTTTCTTTGAAGCCCCCCCTTACCTGTGTCAAAGACAAACTCCTTCCCGCATAGACGCACAAAAAGAATGAGGTGATTAATTACAAACTTTTATTTGCAAAAGGTTTTTGTTCTTATACACATACAGTACACACACACTTTTACATTTGTCAGACATTGTGGTTTTATGAATTTAATGTCGACAAATATAGCTTTGGTAACCTCAGTGCAGACAAAATTGTGCACACCCCTTGTGATCTATCGCACCCTCCTAAGGGGAGCCCGGACCCCAGGTTGGGAATCACTGCTCTAGAATGTAGTACGGTTCAAATGTTTGGAATCAATTGAAGAAATAATCAATTTCATTGTTTTAAATACTTTAATAGCTGCGCAGTCATCCAAAAATTACCAGATTATATTTTAATATCCAATACTGTCAGGAAAAAGGTGTTTAAAAAGTTTAAAAACAGTTTCATTTCCTTTGGTATAAACAGGTAAGTACAATAATGAATGAATTTAGTTTACAGTAATAAAAAACTTAAAGAATTGCAAAACAAAAAACACAAGATCACTCAGAGAAACACTCGAGATCTACGTGAGATGTGTCACAGGGCAGCAACCAATCAGAAGCAAGCAGAAATAAATAATGTTCTCGGATTGGCTACTTTCTAAATACAGCAGTATGTCACCATCCCAATACGCCCTTTGTTTGTGTTCTCTGGACAGCAACAAAAAACGAATAGTTATATTTTATATGGAAATGTAGCTGACAAAATTACAAGTTACAAAATTAGTAAATTATATTTTTCTTAACAAAGGAGCACTAACCCGTGTATAAGCGGGAGTTTACTGTATACTGAATCTCAGGGACATTTTTTTTAAAAATTCAACCAGGCATACATATAATGGCTGCATGACCTCCTCCCGAGTCTCACAGTGTAGGAGCATCCTGCTGTGTGAACCTTTCCTGTCTCTCCTATAACCACTCAAGCATGATGGTTTGGACTCTTTAGACTCTGCTAAAGCCTCCTCAGTAAAACCTGTCCAACTTCCAACCTTACTGCTTGGAAGATCATTTTCAGCCTTACTCTGCTTCCTGTTCAAACATAGCCTCTCTCGTGCTCACAAAGCAAGTTAAAATGTCACTTTTGGCCACAATGTAACTTTTGGCTATCTTTTCTACAGTAGAGTGATTTGGTTTAATCTTGGTGTAATGTAATGATAGTGTACTTCTACATCAGGATGTTGTACATCTACAGTGAATATAAATGGTTACATTTACAGAATAAGGGCATGGGAATATCTAAAGGTAAAAGGGGAGTTGTAGGAATTTCTGCACCAGCTTTTGTTTACAGAATTGGAAACATTCTTAATGTGATTTCAGGATTTTGAACAGTATTGTGCACTACCGGTCAAAAGATTTAGAACACCCCAATTTGTCCAAATTTATTTTGATACAAATTTTGAAATACAAACAGTTCAATGTCTCATTGTACTCCGAATTGAAAGCATCAAACAAATAACCACTGAAGTTAAAAATGAAATCACGGAATCCATGTATAAATGTATAACCCAAAATATATTCTATACTTTTGACTAATTGATAGAAAGTTCTTCCCAGCTCTGTAGCAGAAGTTTCCATAAATGTGTGGCACTTGTAGGTTGCTTTGCTTTCACTCTTCTGCCCGGTTTATCCAAAAGCAGCTCGATGGAGTTTAAGTCTGGAGACTGTCCACTCCATGTTTTGAAGCTTACCATCTTGTTCTTTTTTCCCCAATGTAGTTCACTTATGTTTTGGGTCATTAGCTTGCTATTGGGAGAACTGCTAGGTGCGTACCAGAGGGCACTGCATGGGGCTGCAGAATGCTGTGTTAGATGTTTTGGTTCAGAGTTTCCCTCACTTAGTACAAGTCACCACCCTAGATCCAGCAAAACAGCCCCAGGACATCACACTTCCTCCTCCATGTTTGACAGTTTATATCACACACTTATTATTATTCTGACGTCTTAACAATGGCTTTCTTGCTGCAACATGACCTGTCAAGTCTTCTCTTCAAAGTTGAAACTGAGACTTGTTTTCTATGACCAATATTAATCTATACTTGAAGCTGTTGACTCTAAGAAACTTGTGTTCTGATGCTGTTACGGCTGCTAGACCTCTTCCTTTTAGAGTTTTCTCCAGTTTGTGTCTTTTGAAGGTGAAGGAGTCTGTACTCAATGACACCTTGACTTTTTTTTTGCAATTTCTCCATACACACCTACACTTTTAAACGGCCTGTGCATTTTCGATTGTTAATTGCCCTTTTCTTGCCATTTTTATAGCAACACACTACATTCTGGAGTACAAAACTGTTCAAATCATGCTTACAAGGGTATGGTATCACAATGTGCTCCAATGCTACTTTAACGAGTAATCAGGAAATGTTCGGACACAGGGATTAGTAGCACCGACTTTCAAGACTTGACCAACCTCCATTGCTGCAGAACAACTTTAAGTTGTTTTCTCCCAATTTCATGTTCCGGGAGAAGGCCTTTTTATATAATTCTGAGATGTACATTATTTTCCACTTTTGGGTAACTTTTTTATTTAACCTCTGACAGTTCACCACTTACCTTTGTACCAATACAAGCTATTCATTGGATTCCTTGAATTTCAATAAAAAAACTTGGAAAGTGTGGTGTTCTAAACTTTTGACCAGTAGTGTACACACATTAATGTAAAAACCCTGTAGACAAAACAAATACCGTTGTAACATTGTACTGAAAAGGCACTGCTCCGTTAAGGAAACAATATTCTGGGTAAATAGTCATCTCTAACATGAGAAAAACTACAGATGAAATATAATTCTTTCTATGCTATTAACACACACATTCACATGAACTTACCTTTTTGATGCTGGCAGCATATTGCCTCATGGCTATCTTTTCTGCTGTGCTCTCAAAGCCAAAGAATGACTTGATGTCCATACTGCCTGACTGCTCAAAGCACGTCCAGTCTTCGTTTTCTGGGTGAACCTGCAGGGTGATATTGAACCAAGACCAATAATGTGTAATTAACAAATAAGATTACAAAAAAACCATTAAAATACATTTTAAATGAGAAAACTTTGCTTATATGCTTATGCATTATGTGAACTGGTCTAAAGCTAGGCATACGCTGAGCAATTTTAGTCAGTGCTTGTTCATTAGTGACTGAACTGCTGTATTGAGACAATCACTGGTGATCGTTTGATGTACGTGATGGTGATGTTGTGTCTGATCAACTGCCCAAACAAGCTCCCACTAAGGTATAAAAGTAAAAACAAATGTTTGTTTTATATTCTTTTTGCAGCATAAATCATAGAGTCCACAATATCAAGCCCATTTAAATAATCCTTGTGCTTTTCTAGCTGGTGTGGTAAAGTCCTTGTGATATGTGGCATATTGTTTTGAAGTAAACAACTTCTGAAATTCTTCATATAACTGTCTGTAGGGGTGCAGCATCTCCATCTTTAGCTGAGAGATGCAAATCTTCAGGAACGCTGCTATTACTAGTCTATGGGAAAAACAACTTTAAATATTTTTTGTAGTTTACTACTTATACACTTATATCTATAAATGACAACATGCCCATGTTAGGAACTCCGAGTCGAATCTGCTTTCTCTGAGAATAACAAGAACAGTTGAAAACTGTAACTGTTGCACCCTGTCATGTTTGTGAATGTCTCTAGCCATTAATCAGGGGACAGTTTCTGAAAACAGGGCCTTCTTTAGCTGGACATTTTTGGTTGGCAGGCAGCCCAGTAGTGACATAGAGAAGTTTAAAAACTACAACAACACTTGTGGGACGTTTACACAGCGAGAAAAACTAAAAACGATAGCAAAAGATCAACAGTAGGTTATCTGACCTACATGAGTTTCAAGGTTGAACAAATAAAAAAGCACAACATCTGGAGTTCCTGGAAAGGTATCTGTTAGGAACATCTACTCTAATTTTCTCAGTGTCATTTGATAAAAGTGCTTCCAAAAAAGTCGTTTGCAATCCTGACCGTGTAGCTGCAGTGTTCTCTGACGATCACCCTGCTGGAAAATGACTCATTATAGGCTTCAATATGCAGCGTTCTCTCCCTCAGGTCCAGGGTATTCTTCTGCACAAAGTACAGATATTCCACCCCTGCTATCTGTTGGTATACATAAAGGCCACAGATGCTCATTACACACACAGTCCTTGTGAGAAACAATGGGTGCCAATCATTCCATTTGCTCTGCAAGAGTTAATTTGTGTAACATTTTCCTGAAAACAGAAATATATTTCAAAAATAAACTAAATATCACTTGTAGTGACAGTTTGACACAACAATCTATACCAGTCTGCTGTTGTATTTTACAGTATGAAATGTGAAAAGTACCCTTTTCAGCAGTCGAGGCGCATCCACATCAATAGTGCATCTGCGCTCTATGACATGAATGGCTCTGTCTTCACTCTTGCTCTCGTTGATAGTGTCACTGTGCAAAAATATGGGGATGAGGGGACAGGTTGGGAATCTTCTGTCATAGGCCTGCAGAGGAATAAGAGAGGGCAGATATAAAAACTGCTACAGAACAAGTCTTCACAAGTAAATCAATAGCAGTGCTGCACAAAAATAATTTTGTAAATCTTTTTGAGATATTAGCCTCTTTAAACAACAGGGTCTGGTTTCACAAGCAACCTCAAGAGTAGAAGTGCAGGGCTACATTTTTATTTAAAATCAAAGACAAAGCGTATCATAAATATACAGGACGTTTTAGGGAAGTAACTGCAGATATAATTCAAACAACTATTGTGTTTGTTATAGTCTTTATGGACTGTGCAGCTTTTAGTTCTACACCAAGGAAACAAAATATCTTGGCCTACTACACACGCAGGTAAAAAGTTGTACATTTGCCCAGTAATAGTCATTTTACAAGTTTTTGACCACAACATAACATTCCCTTACAGCATCCCCCTCCTATTCACTAAAACCGAGCGATGATTATACAGAATATAACAGCCTCAATACTGGTCAGTTTAATCCGAAGCGGAATTTTATTCACATTGTGCAAGACTAATTACAAGGCAGCTACATTGAGCAGATAAAAGACACCCAGTATTTACAGGCATTCACTCTAAATAAAGGCATTTGCAGACAAAATAATAGCTTTGAGCCTTCTATCACCGCATTTGACTGAAAAACAAATCATGAGGATGTCAGGAATAAGAACAACGTTCCACTTCAATAATGCATCAGCTTTCTGCCTTTTGACTCTTTTCCCCTATTACTGGCTTTATAGCTCATATGAGCAAAGCAATTACTCACACTATCTCTGTCAATATTTACCCACAGTCTTCCATTAAAAAGGCCCTGGGTTGCTGGCTGTCTGCTGATGCAGCTCATACATAACACTCAGATCTGTCCAGCTCGATCCTAAGGACCTATCTGTTACTCCAAGACTTATACTGGAGTGCTATTAACACTGTACCTGAACGTGTATACAGCAGTGCTACAGACAAATCTAGAACAATCTGCAAGCTGCTTTATTGACTTTATAGACGGTCATGCTGGCACGGAGAGTGGGGAGTGACAGTTTTGCATGAGTGCTTTAGTATGTTTGATTTGGTGTTTATACTGGATTTGTGGAGGGGAATATGTAGGTCAGACAAGTTCCTGCTCCTGTTTAAAATCAACATCTGGGCCTGTTCACACATAGAGGGATGGGTGACTTCCTGATACCTGGTACATTTTTTCATGGTACATAATTTGCATCACAGTTCTTCTGAGGTTAAAAAAAAAAATGATATAAGCGCAGTATATTTTTGCAGTAATTTTTTGTAGTATGCAAAGTGTATGCAAATAATTATTAGAATCAGTCAAAATCTATCAGAATTCAAAGATAAAAACTTCTCAATAAACTTCGTGTTGAATTGTCTTGTAAACATTTAACCCATTCACAAAGTGAAGGAGCGGGCTGCCATCAATAGGGTGCAACCGGGGAGCAATGTGTGGAGATGGTACCTTGCTCAAGAGTATCTCGGTGGTGCCACTTGTGGAAGCCCAGTAGTATTTTAGGTTAACAACTCTGTTTTTGACAGTCTTGCATATCCTTTGCATTTTTTACACACTTCAAAATTGCTAGAATATAGTATGTCATAATACTGTTTTACTTATACTACTAATGCACCATAGTCATTTCAATGTGTATTGTGTATGTGGTTGAAACAGCAACACACACCTACTTGACTTTTAAGCATATAGCTGATGCTTTTTTGAAAACTTTTTTCAATTCCAAAAATGTGTAGCCTTCTATAAGAAGTATGTACTTGTACATTTGCTTCTCTGGAGCAATGACTAAAGTGGTTATTTAATTGGAGTTCATAATTAAAACTGAACGGAACTGCAAATAATAGACATCAACACTTCATTATGCTGTTAAGGTTATAAAATGAGTAACTTCAAGGTTTTATAGTGACTTACTAGTTTACCAGTTTATTTGTACTTGCATACACTGGTCATTTTTATAAGAAACATCTCCCATTTAGGTTTATAATTACTGTCTGTAGTACACCTACTGCTGCAGAATCAAGTCAACTCATCCATCAACTGAAAGGGACCACCTACTTAGGTGGTGGATCATTCTCAGCATAGCAATGATACCACAAAGGTAGAGTCATGCTGGGGTGTTTTGGACTGGTATGAGTGTTCCAAGCACCTCAATGTTCCTGCTGAGTTGGAGATATTCTGCTAGTAAAACTTATATAGCCACCAGTGGTCCTGAGGTCAGAAATTATTGAAGAATGACTAAAGCAGTGCATGAGAACGGACAAGATATGGTCAAAAACCTGCTACTGTACATTGATATCAGCATAATAATCAATACCATTTAACAACCTTAACAGTGCCACAGCTGTGTTGATAATAGTCAATAACCAATAATATCCGGTCAGTGGTGGTCTTCTGGTGGTCCCATTCTATTGAAAGAAAGGCTAAGTGGGGCTTCAGTACCAGACAGGCTACAGTCAACAAACAACGAAGCGGTACCTGATAAAATGGACAGTATGTGTAGACACAAGGTCAAATTCAAATGTTTGTGTGGCGCTTATCAAATGACACGTCACATCATGAAAACACACCTCTGCATTTTAATACACAATCAGTGTATACTTGCTGTTATGGCATATAATTAGTAAATAATGTGAATAATTGCTGGACAGCACCTGTACTTAGTTTCACTAATAGAATCAATAAACTTTGTGGTGTATCTTTCAACTCTGTGTATTTTTGGGTCTCTCCTCTGGCAAATCTACATTTTTTGATGCTGAAACGGTAAACATGATCTAATGGCATTTTTCTGATCAAATCCTCCCATTCACCCAGACAGTCATTTTCATTCTTCTCAGCTCACACCTCATCCCATCCAGGTTATCAAAACTCACACAGTTGAACTTGCCTGACTCACCCGACTCAACTGCCTGGGAGGCATCAGGACCATTTTCAGAATCCTTGCCTTAGGAACAGTGACCCAGAGCCACAGAGTTCATGTCGGTGGTTCAACTGAAGTTACACTGAGACTGCGGCTTGCTGAAGTATTGACAAAGTTCACCAAAAGTTTGCTACTCGCTGACTAAACCATGACGTCAAACAGTGCTTTCTGCGCATGTGAAAAGCCAATATGCGATTGCACAGTCTATGTTGAAAATCATTAGGCTTATTGCCACCGTGGGAAATGATGTCATGGGTGGATCGATGGATGCGTGCTGTCACCCAGCTGGTGATCAATTTAGCTGCAATGGTGACACGACACTACTGCTTGGCAAGGAGGACACTGAAGTCTCAAAACAAGTGCCCTTTAGAATAATCATCAAAACACATAATGCAAATATTCTGGAAGTATATTTGCATTATGTGTCCTGCATTTATTGCATGTTCATTGTAAAAGAAGCAAAGAGATCATAGTGAAAAACAAACTGAGTAAAGTTGCCAAACACAGTAAAAGGCTAATTCATAGCTTCAAACTGAATTTATACCTTTAAATGTAACTTTATTCAAAAACAGACAGGAATCAAACACACACACACACACACACACACACACACACACACACACACACACACACACACACACACACACACACACAC
>JBBPCW010278744.1:0-11113 GCA_037974425.1 Phenacogrammus interruptus
AAAAAAGTAAACAGAGCGACGGACTCCACTGCGTTCAGCGAGAGAGCGCCGCTCTTCCTGTTTATCCTGAAACCATCACACCATAATGACGTAAGCGTGCTCCGGTACGAACGCAGAAATCTAATGTGAGTGCGGGCCAGAGAAGGAGTGGGGAGGGGGGACAATCGTACTTGGACCCGGTTCAGGGCAACCGAGCCTAGTGTGAGTACACCCTTAAACATTTGAAGCTGTAGCCCTGAACACCTAGGCCTAATGACGGCCCTGTTCTCACTGATCTCAAGTTGTAGTTTTATTCTTTGCGGCTTGTTGTTTAAAGTTAAGATTAGGGTTGTGGAAGCAGGTCCAATTATAATAGACCAAATGCACCACAGCTGAGTTATACCCTCAAAGCTTGTGGTGTAATAACAGTGTTACACCTAATCCTTAACAATATAAGCAGTCAACAGTGAGTTTGGTCCCTGTTTGAGATTACTGGCCACAGTGTTTTAGTCCTTCACCCAAACACTGCAGTCTATCCACAGCCCCTCCTCCTCCTCTCTCGCTCTGACTCACTTTTTCCCAAGTCAGCAACTCAAGACCCTTAAACAGTGAGACAGCGACACGGCACACGGTGCATTCTGGAATACAAACCATCACAACACACACACACACACACACACACACACACAGCGTAATCCTAGAAGACGCTGATATTAGCAATGACATCATGTTCCCTACCTAAAACACATTCAGAAACACAAAGACAAGCGTAAACTGGCAGCTATCTGTGGATCGATGGACCAAATTCAAAAGATGGGTACTATTTAGGAAGCAAATCAGTTGCTGTTCCAGCCCTTATGAACTAATAATCAAATAAAACACATATAATGGTTTCAGACTTCTTGTTCTTTTAAGGGTCAGAAAGATTATTTTCCTAATCCAAAAGTATGCCCTAGTCAAGGACACAATTAAAAATAAAGAGCCTACAGGTTTCCGATCCTTTGTCTTATCTACAATTTGCTAATGCATGTATATTAGATTCATGAAAACAGTCTCACAGTGGCAAATACATTGTGTACAAAAATAAATGCACTGCATTCATGCTTACAATCGTTTGCACTGCTGTTAAACAGATATGGATAAATGTTACCTGTCTAGTAGCATGAGCATCATGAGTGCATTGCAAAGAATGTGTTGTCAAGTATGCATCATCAAGGACAGCAATGATTAAGAAGTCTGAGGAATAGTCATACTAACTGATATCCAGAACCAATATGATGATTCTCCTCCTGCTTTTTCCACAGTTAACTGAAAATTCTCATTCTGAGCCTCTTATAAGACTGTAGAGCAGAATGTCATGAGATAACATACGGACATGCAATCAAATCACAAACTTACCACTACTGCACAGTCAACAACACCGTCTGTAAATGTGGTACACGCCACGGCCCCTACACTGGTATGTGCAACTATCCTTATGGCAGCCATTTCTGAGACATTCTTTAAAACAAAGTTCCCATTTGCAAAAATCACTGGGGCACATAATTGTACACGTAATGGTCCATTGCAGAACAGCCACATTTCTGTTATCGTGCACCTAGAAATCTGCACTGTGTTTCTAGTTACCCTACAAGGTCTAGGGCTAAATGCTCCTAAGTGTTTCTGTTGTGTAAAATCAAATCCCAATGCTGTTGTTTAACTCGATGATACCAGGAAAAGGCTATTACACACAGTGGAAGTATCCTCTGCTTATTGTACACAGCAGACATTTGTCATTATTTACGTTAGATAGTTTAAATCATAACAAAATAAAACCAAACAAAATGAAACTGTAATTGCCTTCCACACTTGAGAATTTGCGGTGGTGACACAGCAATTTCAAATGAGCAGAACACCAATCCACTTTCAGAATATCTCTTAGCAACAATGAAATCAGGCCAAAAATTAGGTCGGGGAGAATTTTACTTCACAGTTCTCCCTCGGTCACATCATGGTGTTTTGATGGTACTTTACAAAAAATACAAATATTCTGCTTGTAGTAACAATTACTACACAACATCTTCAGTCATTTAAAGGTTCTTTTGTTCCAAGGAGCCGTCTGCCCTGTATAAAACACCGCACAAAGCAATAATCCCACGTTCACAGGACCAGAGCTCCATCCACAGAGAGACTGCAAGTTAGTGTCACAAGTTAGTGCTTGCACAAATCATTTCCTCTGAAGTAAAGCAAACAGTGTCGCATCAAGCATGATTTATACAACCCATAAACCTTCGGGCTTAGTCATGAACTATACTGACAGCAGCCACAGTCTTTAATGCCTGGCTGTTCTGTGACCAGCATTCACAACAGCGGCGCAGGCCACACTTAAGCTCTCAGTCCAACATTCCTAAAGTCTCGCAGCGTTCCAGCAGATATACTGTCCCAAATGAAGCATGAGCAAACCCTTATCCTGGACGCAGACACTCCTCTTTATGCTACCAGGCCAAAAAGGAAAAAGAAGAAAATACAAGCGAGTCAGTAGGGATGTTGCGCAACGAGCTGTTACAGAGTCAAACAACACAAGTAAAAGAGATAGAAAGAGAAAAAGGAGAGAGAGAGAGAGAGAGAGAGAGAGAGAAGCACAGGGTTGCATATGACATGATACTTGTAACAGCCTTTGAGAATACAAAATCACCTGATTTACTACATAACCATCATACAAACATGGTGGTGCACTTATTAATAAAACACATACACACACACACACACACACACACACACACACACACACACACACACACAAGCACATAACTCCAGTAATTATATCAACTGGTCAGTGCTCCATGCTGAGATCATAGGTCAACTTCTGCCTCCTGCCTTTTCCAGATGTGCATCTTCATGCAATCTGTAGAAAATGTGAACACTGACCAGCACACAAACAACCCTGGCCTTTTTCCAAAAGTACACCTACTGTCTCAAAACCAAACTCTAAATCTACCAAATAAAGACACACCATTAATGCCCAGTCTTCTGTTTTAATCACTATTCTTTTCAATTTCGTTTCACTTTTATATATCATGTCTTTTTGTGCTTCATGCACTTTTTAACATTCATGCAGTTACTGCACTCTGTTACAGTGTTGTGCTTCATGTGGACCCCAAGAAGAATTCTGCACAAATGACCAATATACAAAAACATACACAAACCTAAGCTTATAGTTCTGGTTTCACTTCTAGAATTCAATACAGTCTCAAACAGACAATCAGAAAATGCATCTTAAAAACATTGATATAGTAAACAGTTCACATACTGCCATTCTGTTTTTGTGACAATATGTTTTCAAAGAGAATTCATATCTTCTGAGACAGGTGACCTTAAGCTGACTAAAGAGCCCACCTTAGACTAAAATAGTTAAAGGCATAAAAATAAGGTCTCCATTATTGTTAATATTATCATTATTATTATTATTATTATTATTATTATTATTATTATTATCAATAATAATAAATTGTACTGCTTTGCATTGTGCTTATAAAATACTGCCTTGCTCTAATTATGACTTCATGAATTTAAGAGTGTACAGATGCTGGTGTGGATCATGGACACTACATTATACTGAGGCCCTTGAAAGAAGCACACAACCCAAAACCACACACAGACAGGGTAAAAATGAGCCCAAGCATGCAAACCAACACACACACACACACACACACACACACACACACACACACACACACACACACACACACACACTAACTACCCTGAGCTGCCTGTTGTCAGTATAGCTGGGTCTGTAAGCAGTTTGGTGGAGAAAAGGGCTAGGGTCTTGCAGAGAGTGTGCTGGCCCGCACTAAGCCTCGTCTGAATCTACCTTACGCGTTTTGCTGCAAGCCTCTCTGCTTTACTGGACAATGCATTTTTTTGCAAATGCAGTCGGGTCAGAGGCCTTTGTTGGGTCGTGACAACCGAAAGAAAAAGATATAAATGTTATATACGACATTAAAATATGTCTGCGAGAGAGACCGTGGTGGTGGTGCCGCAGCACGGGGCGTAATAAACTCACCCGCCTCTGCAGCTCTCAGACATGCTAGCGACACACACAACCTAATCTGAGCTCACTCCACTCCCATTTCTGAGTAAATCTAAGGCCGATTTGCTCAGAAATGGGAGACCTGAATGAATAGAGATCGGGGGTATTTGAGAAAGGTGTGAGAGAATATGAGTCCTGCTGGCTCCGATCCGGAGTTAGCTTAGCCTGAGGCAGGGGGCTAAAGCTAGAGGCTTCTCCCAAACACACAAATATACTCAACGAATTGCTAACTACTCGATCTGTGACACAAACCGTGCAATGCAAGAAAGAAATTGTAACTATTAACAGTCACTTGGGAGATGCTTGAGGTCGGTCAAAGCGTGAACGAGCAACTCCAGAGCGGTTTTGGGTCGTTTAAAGGTTTCTGTCACACACAGACCCTGAAACTGCCCAGGCGAACCAGTACCATCCCGAACAATAAAGAGAATATTTCACCCAAGAAACGGGAGAAGGTGGAAGTACACGGCCCATCAGTTACTAAACCCTCCCCCCTCGTCTCTTTGAGCCTTTCCTCGCCCCATATACCCTAAAGCTTTCCACTTCCCGACCGTCTCAAAAAGTTGAGGCCGTTAGAGGATGAAGGTTTAAAACAGAAACACGCAGTTATTCTTACATTCGAAAATAAATTCTTAGCATACCATACTGCTTACCTCAGGTGTCGGCACCGTCCCTCTCTCTCCCTTACAATATCTCCCTTATTTTCCTCTCTCTCTCTCCCTCTCGTTTCCTCTTATTTTCCAGCCTCTCTCTATCTCACCCCAACAATGTTCGTCCCCCCTCTCTCTCTCTCTCTTTCTCTCTCTCTCTCTCCTGCCCCTCTCTCTCTCCAGATGTCGCTCGCCCCCCCCCCTCTCTGTTTCCCACAGTGGAGAGAGCGCGTGACGAAGCTGAGCGAGTAAAATAAACTTTAAAGGGAAATCCCGTCCCTTTTCCAAATTTTCTACAAAAATTCTCCATAAATGGAGTCTGTCTTTCAAATTGGTTTGTTTTGGCTATGACTCGTTGACAGTGGTGGTTTTCTGTGTGTGTATACAAATGTGTATGTATTAATACATATATTCACAAACAAATATTTGGATTCTCTTTTTCTGCTTTGAGGACTTCAGGTCATATTTACGTAGAAAATGCAGACAATTCTAAAGGGTTCGCAAACTCTCAAGCACCATCGTATACATATATGTTCCAAGAGCACCCACCTATAGTGAAAATATGTGTTGTTGTGATGCCTAAATATGCCCTTTTTATAGTGTAAACTCTAAATATACCTCCAAATATGCTCCCAAAACAACTGAATGTCATTTTTACCTTTAAAGAAAATGTAAAGGTAAACCTGTATTCGTACTGTACAGTTTTCACTGAACTCCAGCAGTGCTATAATAAAAAATACCCATTAAAATGCAGTGCCACAGGGCAGCAGCCAATCAACAATAAATAATGTTCTGGTATTGGCTGCTTTCAAACATCCCACCTCTAAGTACAGGAGTATTCCATCATCCCAAGACGCACTTTCTTTGTGTTCTCTGAACAGTACTAAAAAGCATAGCAATATTTGATATTGAAATGTAGTTGGCTTTACATTAATATTAACTTTACATGAATAAAATTAGTGAATTTTATAAAAATGCATGAAAAAATATATATTGCAACCAAAAAAGACGTGCCATGTCCGCCACACCTTCTCGTCCAAACAACCTAGACTGAGGACAAGGGGGTGTGGCGGGCAAGGCACAGACATCGTAGCTTTTTTCATTGCAATATATACTTTTTCATGCATTTTAGTGCTAAATGATGTGTTTCCAGGGACGGATTGGGACAAAAAATGGCCCTGGCATTTTGTGTAGAACGACCCACGACAACAGCACACATATACGCACACCACCCATCTCTGTGCTCCCATGAATGTGTACACCAGCAAAGTAGTATTCAGCAAAATAGTATTAAATAACTTGTGAATATACCCAGTCAAAACTGATGCAGTTTTAATTGATATTTGGGGAAAAAAAAGAGAGGGCATTCCGTATGAGAAAGAGAGAGAGATTTAAAAAGTGTAGATGTCTTTCATGTTGTTCATAAATACCTACAGAAAAGCTGCCCACCCCACAACCAATAATAGATAATTAACTGCTGTCTCACTGTTGTTAGCTCAATTGTTTTATTGGTGTGCTATGACTTTTTATATTCCACCACTAACTGTCTAGTGACAGGCTGGTTTACCAAGTTACCAATGAGTTCCTTTACATGTAACTTAGCCTAAATGTGCTGAATGTAGTGCAGTTCTCTGCCCCCACCGCCTCCATCATCAGCTGATGGAGGCCCTGTAGCAAAAATGGCTGAAATTTTGGCATATTTGGCAGTTTCTGCCTGAAGTGCCCATTTTTTTCTTTCGCAGTTTCTCTGCACCCCTTTCACACTTTCTCTCGCCATCTCATCCACTTCATATTGAGCTCATACAGAGTTTTATTTTGATTTTATGTCACACAAATAAATAAATAAATACATACATACATACATTAATAAAGTGTGTTGGCCTAAACTGCACATCAGCCCACTGGAAAGTGCCCGATACACTAGATGATCAGTCCAACCCTGGGTGTAGAAGATGAGGCCTAGACGTGTGGATATTGGTGGTTTCCGCAAATGTGCGGGAGTTTCTGACAACACATTTATTTATTATAAATATATATGTATATGTATGTATCTTGCTGTTGCTCGGAGGGTGTTTGATGTACTGTTATGATCATGGTTCTGGGCCATGTGCACCGGGTGTACTGATGATTTATGCTGCTTTGTGGAAAAATGCTGTAGCACAAATTGACAGCAGAGTCTATCGATTTGTGCTACTCTGACGAAAAATGCTCCCATTAAGTTTATACAGTTAATACAGTTTATAGTCAATTTATAACACTGATAATGATGAGAAATGACAATTATAATGGTTATAAAGCTATAATGGTTCCAGCACCCATGCTCTGGACTGAGGGTAACTTCTATAACAAACTAGATAAAGCGTGCCCTGCGGTGACAAACTGCTTTAGTTCTATATTATGTTAAATATGCGAGACCATTTCAAATGAAATCACTTTGTATGGCCTTTTTTCATCTTAATGAAGAGAGCTGAGGTCTTTGTTTGCCTCTGTCGCCTTTGGCTTACCTACTAGGGGCTACAAACTGGATTCTGTAAAGCTGCTTTGTTACAATGTCTTTAAAAAGCGCTGTGTAAATAGATTTGACTTGACTTCAATGATGCGGACATAAAAAAAAAACAGTAAAATATGCAAACTCTAACTTTGTGTTTGCACAAGGCAATAATGATCCATTTCACTTACAAATTGCCTTTTTATTTGTAAAAATATGTTTTTATTCTGTGTTAAAATACAATGCAATATAGCAACCACAGATTTTATGCATACAGGCTATCTAGCCGTTAATAAAGAGTAGATGTTTTTACCACTATGTGCAGTCACAGATAATGGTCTGGTGTGTCCTCTGGGTGTTTGGATGAGTTGTATTAAGTGTGTTAGAGCAGGGATGACCCAAACAGAAATGTCTGTATTCAGTCCTTGTTACATTTAGAAGTTTAGAAGACCTACTCACTAAATTAAAAAGATGCAATATATGAAAGAAACAACTGTGGTTATTTATTAACTCATTTAAAATCAGTGCACAAGCATACCTACAATGCCAGCGATCAGTTATTTATTCCAGCGTTACTGAGTAGGCAGATAAATCAGTGTGAGGATTAGTTATTTATATCCTTGGAGTTATTTAGCTATTTTGCAGAACTAGCCTGCAGGTTACTTTACTGTTTTAAATAGTAATATATTATCATTACCACAAGAAATATAAAAAATGACTAAAAAGTTAATGCTGTTAAGTATTTATTAGGGGTGTAACGGTACACAGATGTCACACAGATGTTCGGTACGTACCTCGGTTTTGGGGTCACGGTTCGGTATGGTTCACGATACTGTCACGGGTCTAGCCGGCTCCCGTGATTTACCTCGGGGCATGAACCAGGCTGGAACACAGGCATCCATGCTCTGAGTCTTTTATTCAAACAAAACAAAACAGAACAAAAACTTTGCTGTATCTGGCCGAACCGTGACAGATACAGCAACGTTAAGCAACAAAAAGTTTTAAAGTATGAGGCTTTGTTTGTTTTCGTTTATTTCAAATAAAAAGCAGTGTATTAACTTGTAAACACACTCTGGCTTATATTTATATGTATGTGTAAGGCAGCAGAAGTGTTACGCCAGGAGGTGGCACTGTTGCACCACACTACAACCCAGGTTTATGATTTACTAGCGCTTTTGGGTCCTTCTGTGATTCCGTATTACTTCAGTCACGTCTTCTCCATCGTACCTCCGAAAGACATCATGTCCCGAACCGTGACCCATGTACCATGACGGTTCGGTACGAATACATGTACCGTTACAGCCCTAGTATTTATGTAGTTAGTTAATTGTTTTAATTACATTAGCTTGTCTAGAATTCCCAGTGAGAAGAACTGTCACTTGATTGTGTCTTTCAAGCAGATTATTTGGAAATGATTGGAAATTCCATGCGAAAGACTGAAACATGTTAAAGCCATTTAGCTGCATGATTCCCGTTCATTGACTACTGCAGAGAAAGACAGTAATACAAGATTGTGTGTGTGAAAGAAACATGCTTGTTGGAGTTCAGGGTCATTGTATTAAAATAGAGTTGTCTATTCTTAGACAGGGGGCTTTTGGGGGAGGCTTTACGAGTGTGTCTGTATCATCCATCTGTGCTCTTAACTTCTGCTCCGTCTGTGTTATTCACAGCTGGGGTCCTGAACCAAGACTTTGTCTGTGTGTGAGGGTGTGTGTGTGTGTGTTCGACCTCTGACCTCAGATTGCAAGATGGTGAGTTCAGTTCACACAGAGGGTAGATTGAATTCCTGCGCTGTTGGGCCACTTGCTGTTGGTGATTTCACCAGCAACAATACCTAGTTTTTTTTGCTGACAATGGCTTAAATGAACAGCAGGGCTGGAAATAACAGTTTTCCATTGAATAGAATTCACAAGTGCAGTCATTCTGCATCCATGATAATGACACGAGGACTATTCCAATGATTCATTTAAAACATATTTTTGAAAAAAAAAAACATAATTTCTGTCAATACTATGGACGTTTTACTTATTTTAACATTTTATAACAGGTTGTAATTTTACACTCGCTCTTTGCACATTTCTGTTGGTGCCAGAAAAGTTCCAGATTTGACATTGAGGTAAATATTGAAGGACACACAACGAAAATGTACATTGTTTATCAACTATATTGGATGACTGATGATGAAAAAAAGATTTTAAACAGATTAAATAAATAATATCAGTCTTGAAGATTTTTTTAATTATTTTTATTATTGGAAGGTGCATATTTGTAAAACTAAGAGTAAGTTTGAGAAACACAGATTTGAATTTTAGTCTAACAGTTTAACAAAAATATTATAAAAATCTGTTTAAATAGATTTAATTTGGTTCCAAAAAGATTTAAACGTGAACATTTTTCTTTAAGCTACTTCCATGGACAGATTCGCCCATTTTCTTGTATTTTTTAGTCTTCCTCAGGTCCACTGCATTTTAACTTTAATAAAAAAATATTTATAAATGATATTTTTACTTCAAAGTCTCCTTTGTGCTTAACCTCAAACGGCTCCCTACTCCTCGTATAGTGGACTACAAAGGAAGAAACAACTGAAAGTGCATTAGATGTCCAACAGAGAGAAACGCAGCCCATGGAATAATGTAATAATTAAATGTAATACACAATCTGGATGCAGAAGCCATTATTTCATGATGTATGTAGGGCACTATATAGGGAGAAGGGAGTAAAAGGAACCGGGGAGAATAATAGTACATAATAATACAATAACATTTTTTCAACTAACTATACAGCTTAGATTACAGAGTCATTTGAGATTCAGTTAGGTTAAGAAAGAGTTAGAGTCCAACAGCAGCTTTCATGACCACACCTGCCTCGTCTCGAGAGGAAAAAGGAAGAGCTGCTGCAGCAGGCTGTCCTAGAACAAGAGGACGAAAAGAGGGGTGGAGGGGAGAGAGAAGGAAGAGGAGCAGAGTTTAACAAGCGCAGGAAAGGGGGCAGAGTTTTATTAAGTCATCATGCTTAGTGTCCAATGAGGATGTTTCATCCGCAGGCCAAAGGAAGTCGACAGTCTGGTGCTGAGGAGTCAGAGAGTGCTATGAATGATACACTGACAACGTAATCAGAGTTGTGCAACACACATATATGCAATTACAAGCAATAAAACAGAATACAAGTTGAGAAATGGAGAAGATGCATCAGCTCTTAGACTGTCTGGGTGTAGGAGGATACAGCTTGGTGTACACCAGCAACAGCAGAGATGACTGTCCGTCTAACATTAACACACTCACACATGCACATTAACATATGCAGCTGTTGAGGGACTGGCAGTGAGGGACTCACTCTGTTTAACAACACTGAGAGAAAAGGTAAAGGTCACTTCTGTGCTGTGACACTAACAGCAGTGGTCAGTAACTGGTTAAACTTTATTATGCAGGTGGCTATTAAACATATTCCCTTTCATAAAGTGATCAGCCCTACTGGGGGTAAGCAGAGACACATATACACACACACGGTCATAGTTTTGACTCTATAATTGTTCAGAGAATGTCACATCAAACCACTCTGGAGGATTTTGTTTACATTCTAGCCATTTAAATCTGTAGAAATTATAAAAAGTAGAAAAGACAAAAGAAAGAAAGAATTCCCATAAAGCCCGAGCATGGCTGCCGGGGGCATTTCTAAGCTATGTAGAAAATATGTCTACTGGCCATCCATCTGTTTCTACTGTGATCTACAGAGACAGACAGACTGACAGAGTATTAATTGCAAAGGACAGTGTGATCAGGTGTGTAGATTAGCATAAAATCATACTAATTGCTACAAAAAATCCAAAAAGCTGTATTTTAAAAACATTATAAGGCCTAAAAACCTAAAGGGGCCCACCTGACAAACTGAAAAATGATAAATCAGTTGTAAAACATGCCTGTTCACCTCCTT
>JBBPCW010278801.1:0-11108 GCA_037974425.1 Phenacogrammus interruptus
TGTGATTGGTTGATTAGATAATTGCATTAATGAGAAATTGAACAGGTGTTCCTAATAATCCTTTAGGTGAGTGTATAAACATATGTTAACATACTTGGCCAATAAATGTGATTCTGATTTCAGCTCCTTCATAGTCTTTATTTCCAAAGTAACACCAAACCTGGATTGCAGATGTTTCCAGATATTGCTGCAGAGCTTGTGACAACTGGATACGAGACCTGATCCTTTTCCTGGATTGGTTCTAATGAGGTGGCTATTAGACGCCTAAAGCACTTTCTGCATGTTCTACTTGTCTCTGGCCTGCAGTGCATCAAAGCCATTTCGACTCATCGTGTTATTCACTTCCCCAAACATGCTCTTTTTCATCGCTCTCAATTTATTCTGGTAGTCCTAACAATTGACCCTGTCAATTCAGAGCCTTTTACTGGAGTTTCTTTTACAAGTATTGTAACAACCTCTGTGCTAAGTCATGGGTAGACTTGCACTTCTCTTTGGTCCAGCATTTTGTTCAGTGACCTTGACTCACAGTGTTCCCTTTTTTCTTTGTCATTTCTGATTTTAATGTTTTCATTATTTTTGTCATATATTACCCCAATAAATATTGGGACATAACATTGAATTATGGGCTCACTGTGGTTTTTACGATAATGGTACCTCTTCAGTCGGTTTATTGAAGCACATTTCTGAGAATGAGAATTCTTAACCCTTGATACTGGAGAAAGTATGTTTTATGGGTGAAATGAGCACCGTACGGGGCGCATAACGTTTATTTCCAGGGTTTTGATAAAAGTAATCCTTTTAAATGTTTTCCCCCAATTACAGACATACAATTGAGATTGTATTATTTACAAAAAACAAGGAATTATATATATATAATCACTTAAAACAACTGTATAAACTAGGGATGCACCGACTGATCAGCCAGTGATCGGAAATGGCCGATTTTTGGCCTGATCCGCCTGATCGGTGACCAGCCGATCACTCACACGTTTTGCCGATTTCAAGAGATCTTTTTTGTGGGGGTTTATTTAATTGTTTATGTATTACATTTTATTTATTTAAATTTGTAAAATTTTGTTATGAAAAAAAAAAAGATTTATATTAAAGAATATTAGATTTTTGTATTTGCTGTAGAGCTGCCACTATCATATGTCACTATTATGAAAGTAACCAGTAAACAAGGAAATAACTACCACATTACATTAAAAAAACCCAGCAGCTCTAAGTTTGTGTTATCTGGGGGAAAAATCAGTATCAGAAAAATTGATATCGGCCAATCACACTTACAAAAAAATCGGTAATCAGAATTGGCTAAGAAAATTGCAATCGGTGTATCCCTAGTATAAACATTTATGAACTGGAACGGAGATCGTGATCCAGGCCTTCTCGTGCACAATCAGTGCCTGACCTCATAAATGCTCTCCAGCATGAATGGGCACAAATTCCTAGAAACACTCCAAAATCTTGTAGAAAGCCTTCCAAGAAGAGTGGAAGCTATTATAGCTGCAAAGTGGGACCAACTCCATATTAAAGTCTTTGTATTTGAATGCTATGTCATTAAAGTCTCTTTTGGTGTAAGGGTCATACGTTTGGCTATCACAGCTCACCCTGGCATTTGTGTAAAGTTTTCCTGGCTCTACCCTCTGCGCTGTAGTCTGTAATCTCTAATAAAGTCTTCCAGTAGATCTGCAATTTACGGCAAAACTTTTAGGGTGGAAGTGATGTCATTTAATTCTATAACCACTAGAACGCCTTCTCCAGTCTTTTCTTAGCTGTTTCAAGACAGAGAAGCTTTTTCTCCTGTTACTGACTGTCATTTCTCCATCCCCGATACAGGTGGGTTGTTGAAGAGGCTTGTGGTGTGATTATCCCCAGTGTAATCTACATCTCTTATTTTCTGACATTTTTTAACGTAGTCCACCGTCACCACCTGCTCCTCCTTCATTTTTTCTTTCTTTCTCTTCCATCACCTCCCCTTCCTTCCTTTTTATTTCTCCATCTCCAACTCATCCTCCTTCTCTTCTTCTCTCTCCTCCTTGTCCTCCCTCTCCCTTCTTCTCTTCTTCTTTTTCTCCCTCTGCTTATTCTCTTCCTTCTCCAACCCCTCTTCTTTTCTTCCTCCTCCTCATCTCCATTTTTTTTCTCTTATTTTTCTTTGCCTCCCCCTATTTCTCCCAATCCTCCCCCCTCCTACAATCATTTTGAATTGATTTATGGAAGACCACCAGTGTCCCTCACCTTTAACGCGCACTATCAGTCCAACAAATTGCTGCAGGCGGTGAAGCGAGCTGTGAAAGCTGCTCAGTGCAGCAGCCCGTGACGTTTATGTACTGAAAGTTCAGGTTCTTTGTCTTCTCCACTTCATCTCCTGACCCTGGACAAGCTGAGGACCCTCATTTGTCAGGCTGCTCTCAGTCTGGGGGGCCGTGAGGGTGAAAGTCAGGGTTTTTTACTTGAATGTGCTATGCAGGAGCTGCCCTCACCTCAGCATTTAGGTTTCGAGCCACGTTGGTGTGTGTGTGTGTGTGTGTGTGTGTGTGTGTGTGTGTGGCTTTAAAGTAACACTCCTGCTCTCTCGCCGTGGATTTTCCTCCCATCTCGCCGAGAGACCAGCTCGTCCTGCTGTGGCACGGACAGAATCCGACCCACAGAACACACAGCAGCCATAGTGGTCGCGGTGGACCTGTCTGAGATGAACTTCGGCACGGTGGTCGTGGCTGCCGGGCTGTCCGGCTTGCTGAGCTTTGCTCTCCTGGCCGTTGCCATCGGCAGCGAGTACTGGTACATCATCGACCTGGACCAAACTGGGAACTCGAGCTGGGAGTTCACGAGGTCTCACGCGGGGCTCTGGAGGATCTATGAAGGTATTGGTTGAGAGCTGCTCCGTGCACACAACTTTTCACTGACAGATAGCATGGCCCACCTGTTGGGTAGATCTGCAGATGACAGTAAAACTTTGGGGGTATTTGATGTAATTTAATTCTACATCCAACGGACAGCCCTTTCTTAACAGTCTGTTTTAAGTTAGCAGCATGCCATTTCTCCATCCTCTATGCTTGTTAAAGGGGTTTGCGCTTTGATGGTGCCCACACTATAATCTGTATTTTCTATTTTTTAACAGTTTAATTCTAGAACACCCTTACCTCCTCCTCTTCCTCCTTAATTGTTTTTTTCTTCTTTTTATTCTCCTCTTCTGTCTCCTTTTCTCCTTGTTCTCTGTCCCTGCTAGAAGGGGCTACCCATTGGGTAGATGTATGGTGTTCAGTGCTTTCTTTGAAAGCTTTCATGCTGCTTTTCATTCAGATTTACACTCTTGTATATAGTGAGGTTTCAGTGTCGGGCTGCTGCAACCACAGTGTCAAGGAGAGATTCTGAAGGTCTTTCCTTCCAGCAGCTGTCAGACTTTACAACCAACACCTTGCAGTTGACCACACACATCTAAACATCATAGACTGATAAGTTTGAATTTATCTTGTTTTTATCTTATTTGCAGTAGTGATCTTGTGTGCAATGTTTATTTACATTTACTTTTATGGCATTTAGCTGACGCTCTTATCAAGGACGACGTATATCAGTCCTCAAATTTAACAGAAACAGGGCTTAATTTAACTGAAATACTGTACGTTCGGTGCTCCCATACAACATATGTCAAAGAATACCTAACCAACACCTGCCAAACAATATCTGAACAACACAAGTCATAGAAAAGGTTAAGACAAGGTAATGAAGGTTTTAATTTTTTTTAAGTAAGCAAGCAGAGTGAGAGACATAGTTTGTCGCCAAGTTGCTCCTTGAAGAGGTGGTTCTTCAGGCAACGCTTGAAGACAGCGAGTGAAAGGGAGTTTGTTCCACCACTGGGTGGCCAAGACTTAGAAGAGTCTTGATGCAGGTCTCCCTCTTCTTTTGAGCAGCGGAGGCTCGAGACTAGCTGTGCTTGAAGCCCTGAGAGGACGAGAAGTGACACATTGTTGATCAGTGCTGATATGTATGGGGGTGCAAGTCCATTCTTGGCCTTGCAAGTGGCCACAGGGAGCCAGTGAAGGTTTCTTAGTAAAGGTGTGGTGTGAGTGAACTTAGGAACCTGGCAGCTGCATTCTGAATCAGCTGAAGTGGTTTAGTTACCTTCAGTGGAGGTCCAGCCAATAGAGTTGCAGTAGTCCAGTCAGGGACTTGATGAAGAGGAGCTCGGTCTTGCTGTGGTTCAGCCTGAGGTGGTGGGCCGCAATCCAAGAGGGAATGGCGGCCAGACAGTCCGAGATGCGGGTTGAGACCTGGTTATAGTCGGAGGGGAAAGTGAGAATAAGTTGTGTATTTATCTTGTGTGCAAGATCTCTGGTGCAGTTTGTCTGGTGCATCATCAATGTTTGCTGCTTCCAAACACCTGTACACACACACACACACACACACATATATATATATATATATATATATGTACATATATACATACATACAATGTGTACATACATATATTTCTATAGCTTTATAAATACATTCATATATTGCACACACACGTCTAATAAGACTAAGACTAGGACTAATAAGTCTCATCTTATATGTAGTGCCAGCTTCTGTGTGCAGTAGTGGACACAAATTGTCTCATTTAATTTCCCACCACAAATATTTAGCCTGTTTGCAGTATTTGTTGTTGCTCATTTATAACGTACTCATAGCCGTGGACTAAAATGCGAATAAACAAGAAGGTCCACTAATGCTGACATTTTTCTGTATTTTTGCTTTAACCTTTCTTTACCCGTTTTCCATAGCCTGGGGTAGTTGCAATAATGTGGGCTTAATAATAGAAGGGAAAAAAAGTGTAAACGGTGAATGAAATGAGGCTAGTTTTCTTTCTCTGGATCTTAGCGGTACACATGTATTGTGTTGGCCTTGGATGCACAGGCAATGATAACTAATCACAGAGCTTCGCCTCTGTGTTCATGGTTAGATGGCACTAAAAACCAAAGCTGAGCCAAATGGTTAAATAAAATACAGCCATGGCCTATAACTGCCTCCCCTCATTTATAATAGAACAGCCACTGTAATTGGTAGAATAATCTGAGCACAATAAATGCAATTTGCTGTCTCTCACAGCAGCACCTTCTTTTCACCTTTTATCTCTGACCATCTGACTCTTTTGTTATACTGTAAGGTTGCATTATGTAACGGTTGCTGATACACACTGGTGGAGGCAGATCAATGTGTAACCGATGTTTCTGTATTGCATGCAGAAAGGAATGGGAGCTATCATGCCATCTCCATCTATATGAATGCCTCGGAGCCCAGCGAGCAGGACAAGCACCTTCTGAGTGAGTTTCTGAAACCCCTCTCTCCATTAACCTTAATAAGAGAAATGGAGTGAATGAAACCTTGTGATTGGTGAGCACAGGCTTTGTTTCCACAAGGGGATTACCTAGTATTGTTGTCTATAAAGGTCATTACTGAGACCAAATAAGACACATCACCTCTGACCCAGGCTCTCTACCAAAAGCCCAGAGGAACCTAAGGACTTCCTGAAATAACCCAGTGGCATGCAGAACAAAAGACTCAAGATTATTTGGTTGCCACATAAAATTCTAGGGATGCACCGATCAATCGGCCAGTGATCGGAAACGGACGATTTTTGGCCTGATCGGCCTGATCGGTGATCGACTGATCACTCTCGCGTATTGCCGATTTCAAACCTATCTTTTTTGTGGGGGGTTTATTTAATTGCTTATGTATTACATTTTATTTATTTAAATTTGTAAAGAAAATTTGATATGAAAAAAGAAAATTATTAAAGAAAATTAGATTTTTGTTTGTATTTTCTGTAGAGCTGCCACTATCATATGTCACTATTATAAAAGTAAACAGGGAAAGTAACAAACATTAACAAACACATCACATTAAAAAAGTTGAAACCCATTTTTTTGTGTCGTTGTCGTTGACTACATGCAGCAGCTCTAATTTTCTGTTATCTGGGGGGAAAAATCGGTATCGGCCGATCACACTTACAAAAAAATCGGTAATCGGAATCGGCCAATAAAATTGCAATCGGTGCATCCCTATAAAATACAGTATTGGTATTTGGATGCAGTACAGTCTTTTGTGTGAGTAATTTTGAGAAAATGATATTTAAAAGCGAACACACCACAGCATACATTGTGAAATTCTTTCTCTGTCTTTAACCCATTGACCAAGTGAAGCTGCCACCAATGGGGAGCAGTGTGTGGGGAGCAGTACCTTGCTCCAGGGCACCTCAGTGATGAAACTACCTTCTGTACCTTCTGCAGAGCCAGCCCCCTAACCACTAAGCACTAGCTGCCCCAGGGCAGTAAATGCAGACCTCTCCTCACTGAAACCCAGTGTTAATTGAAGTTACCATCAAAATCTATCAGTTCAATATATTATCAAAATCATTCACTGTTGGAAATAATTGGATCTCCCATCAGGACAATGACCTCAAACACACATTTTGGAATGGAGAGAACAGGTTAACTTCTGGAATGGCCTTCTCAAAGCCCCAACTTCAACCCTATTGCATTTTTTTTACTTTTCTGGGTCTGTACCAGGAAACCAAAACGTTTAGATGAAATTCTGTCAAGAAGAGTGGTCAAATATCCCGCCAGAATCATCTGGCCCAGGTGCAACATGTGAAGAGACTTTTAACCAAATATTAGTGGGGAGGTTTAGATATGTATACGTTTGACCCTGTGTGGATTAGAGACAAACCTGTACACCCAATCCTTGTTTTTGAAACTCCTTCAAGATTTATGCTGTGCAATCATTCCACCCTGGTCTTACTGACAGAAATTGTTATTTAAATTCAATATAATTTCTTTATTTTGCTGTAAATAACTACTTAAGCATGTCTAGAAATGTATTAATTGAATTAAAATCAGAAATTCTACACATATTGCTGCCCCAGTGCTTGACATGTAGCCTGTTACCTTTCTATGTAATAAAAATAGAAATATATTTGTCCCTCTCTCTCTGTAGACCTGCACAAAGTCATCATCATCTTGCTTCCAGTCAGTCTGGTACTGCTGGTGTTTGGAGGAATCTTTGGGCTAGTGGCTTCCCTGGCCCGCAGTTACACTCTCCTCAGCTGCGAGGCCGCATACTTCCTCATCTGCAGTAAGTGTGCCTGGGTGCAGGAGTGCTGCACATGCAGTATTTTTCTTTTACCTCTGCTTTAATGCAAACTCAAGGTTAGAGGCCAGGTACTGTGGAACATTGTCACTCCCTCCTCATGCATAAAAGTTCATATTTTCATATTATTATATGGAATGGGATATAAATGGGAAAATGCACTCTTTGTAGGAACTCAGAATTTCCATATATGTTATATAACAAGCATTTTCATATTCGTCAGTTCTGTTAGTGCAAACATGCCGTTCAATGAAGGCATGTTTAGGACCTCGATACGGTTGTTTCACATGATTAAGGATAAAGAGAAGGGTCACTGCAAGTCAATATAGGGTCATTCTGACTAATCGATGGATCATCTGCTGGGTGACAATGCTCCTCTCTGCAGAGCAAGAGGGGTCAGTGAATGGTTTACCTGGAATGAAAAGTCGCATATTATAGCCGTTGTAATCACCAAACCTCAACCCAGTTGAACACTAGTGGGAGATTTTGAAAAAGCTAACCAACAGCTTCCACTCTTCTTGTAAGGCTTTCCCTGAGTGCTTCTGTGGGAATTAGTGCCCATTCATTCTGTAGAACAGTGGTTCCCAACCTTTTTTCCTCAAAGCCCCCCTTGCCTGTGTCCAAGACAAGCCAGGCCCCCCAACCCCAACTCCTACCTGCGTAGACATACAAAAAGATTGAAGTAATTAATTACAAACTTTTATTTACAAAAAACTAAACAGCGGTTGTAGGTTTTTGTTCTTATAACCCTATATTGTTCTTATTGACCCTATATTGACATACTTATACTCCTACACAAACACACATACACACACACATACACTTTTATGTTTCTCAGACATTGGGATTTTATGAATTTAATGTGTACAAATATAATTTTAGTAAACTCAGTGCAGACAAAATTGTGCACACCCCCTGCGATCTCTAGCGCCCCCCTAAGGGGGGCCATTGCTGTAGAATATTTATAAGGTTAAGCTGTGCCTCGCAATCTCTATTACAGTTCCACCCAAAAGTGTTGGATGGGGTTGAAGTCTGTATGGGCCACTGGGACACAGTCATGCTGGAATAGAAAAGGTTCTTCCCCAAACTGTGTCCTCAAAGCTGGAAGCATGGCGTTGTCCAAAATGTCCTGATATGCTGAAGTATTAAGAATGTCCTTCTCTGGAAGTAAGGGGTGTAAGCCAGATTGCACTGAAACTGTTCTGTTGGTGGGCAAACCTTTGTGTTATCCTTTAATGACCTGAACTTTCTGGAATTAGGATCTGGGATATGTTATTAGAAACAATGGATAAAGCACAGTTTTAAAGCTGCATTTTTAGCTTTAAAGCAATAGATTAAACTGTGATTGAAGCACTTAATCAGTCATTCGAGCGAGGAAAATTACCTGTAGAGCCCTCTGAATGTGCTGGTGTCATGTCTCGGCCAGTGGCCGGTAGGGGTCAATGGTTTTGGTTTTGTTTTGGGCACTTTTATTTTGAATTTTGGATGTTTGTGTCTTTGTCCCCAGTGTCAGGTGTCCTGTGTTTAAGTGATTGGGTTTTGTGATTTGTTTCTCTCTGTCATGTTCTGTATTTAAGACACCAGGTCCATCATCACATTTCTGTTTGCAAACGTATCGGCCAGGTTTATGTTCCTTGTTTCTGTTTTGAAAATAAAGATAAAGAAACCACAGTCATGGATGCCTGCCTCTGTGATCCTTGGTGGACAGCACGGCAACGTTACAACCGCCACAGCTGTGACAGCTGGTTGTGGATTGTTTGTTGATTATTGATTATTGTGCAGTTGATTGTTTTGGAAGAGAGCTGATACGTGACCAGAATTTTGCTTTGATACCAAGTGTAGTATCATGATGCTTCATGCCAAAAAAAACTATCACTGGAATATTAGAATAGTTACAGCTTTATCAACATCTCATTTTTTTTTTCATTTTGTCCCTCTTTATCTGTATATAAATCTCTTCAAATGTTGAGTAAATTAGAAATAAAGGCTTGTTCTAGAGACGGCATGTTCTGATCGTGTATATTGATGTGTTCATTTTTCTACTCTTTCTTGTAAGGTTATATGGAACAAAACTCTTCACTTGGTTTAGATAAATAATGTGTGTATCCCTGCTGATTAGGACACAATTTGATCTTCTTAACAGCAGAACACATTGTTGTTGTCTATTTATACACAATATAAATAGAGTGAGAGTTTAATATAAATAGAGTGAGTATAATAAAGTAATACATTTCACCATGTTATAGCACCAGAAAAAACTGAACTTTTAGCCCATCATCGATCCGTTCACAACACAAATACACAGTTTTCAAACCAAAAAACATGGACACGCCCTGTTATGGTTTGAATAAACTTGTACATTTGTCGCTTTAAAGGGAAACAAATAGCCAGCTACACAATGGCAATGGATAACATAAGAGACATTAATCATTTGTAACAAGTAATTGTTTGTTAGTAATAATTAATTAGATAATGACCCATAAGAGTTACATTTTTAATTCGTCTTTTATATTGTGGAACTTGGTATGTACATTCACCTCAGGCATGTTATACTCAGACTGGTGTGCACACTGGGTCTTTAGGAGCAAGATACTTGACCCCTGGGTCTTTAGGAGCAAGATACTTGACCCCTTGATGTCCCTTCTATTCAGAAGTTGTGAAGGTTTTGATTTTTTAAATTGCAGGTTGCTGAACATTTTGACCACAGCTTTAGCAGGCTTCGACTCCATGCTTGGCTCTAATTAAAGTTCTGAGTGCTTTTTTCAGCTGATGTTGAATATTTGCCTGGCGTTTTTCTAGTCTTTTGAGTTTTCAGATCAGTGCAATCTGTGTTGTGCTTTGAAAGCCCCCCAGTACAGTGGTTCCCAACACAAGTCCTTGGCTAGGAACCACTACACTAGGAAATACAATAATTATTTGTATTGATTCCAGAGTTGCAAGCATAAAAATAATTTATTGCTTAGTGCGTGAGTGATGAATTTATTCTTCAATTCTCCTCATGATATCCAATAACCCAATAACGCACACACACACACACACACACACACACACACACACACACACACACACACACACACACACACACAAATACCAATTAACAGTTCCCCCACAAACAAATTGCAACCAAACTGCTCCGACCCAACGATACACGTACCCTAACCTTCCCTTTATTTATATAACTTTATTTATACTCCCTTATTTATACACTGTTACTGTTGCTGCTATATTGTATATATTAATATATAGTAGTATTATACAGTAAACAGACAAAAGTATTGGGAAACATTGAATTGAATTCCCACAAAGAAACGCTAAAATCTTGTGGAAAGCCTTCCAAGAAGAGTGGAAGATGTTATAACTGCAAGTTTAAAGTCTGTATATTTGAATGCAAAGTCATTAAAGTCCCTGTTGGTGTTACGGTCAGGCATCCAAAATTATTGTCAGTATAGTGCATACTGTATTAATATATAGCACGATATTATTAATATACTTTGTACAATATTTATTGCTGTTATTCCGTACTTCATAAAACTTTGCAAGTGTTGTGGAATACAGTAAATGACACTATATTGTCTTCACTCTTACTTTGTACTGTTTCTGTACTGTAGACTGTCCTGTTGTATTGTTTGCTCCTGTGTTTTAAAGTTTTGCACTTTGTGTAGTCCCGTCCACACTTGTGTTTCTGTGTTGCTCTATATTTATATTAGTGGTGGGCCGTTATCGGTGTTAACATGCTACGTTAATGTGAGACTCTCATCGGGCGGGAAAAAAAATATCGCCGTTAATCTATTCACAAAGTTGGGTTGGGAGCTGGACCTATACCACGCCAGAGATGATGACTTTCACCTTGATATTTTAGCGCAGATGTATACCTAGCGAAATTGCATTGTAGGGGGCGAGAACGCCTACTGTGAAACAGGGACGTCACTAGGACGGAAAGACAAGGGGGGCTTAGCTCCCAGGGTTGTAGGAAGGAATTA
>JBBPCW010278818.1:0-11106 GCA_037974425.1 Phenacogrammus interruptus
ACACACACACACACACACACATATATATATATATATATATATATACATACACACATATATATAGTGGATATATAAGTAAATAAAAGAACACTGTGGATATATATATATATATATACACACACAGGTACACAATGAGGAGACATGCATTGACAATAACAGTAGAAATGCACCAGAAAAATTGTACATTTTAATTATCTCTTTCTGCCCCAGCAGAGATGCTGCTGCCCCAGCATACTACACCATAAAAGATGGCTGATTCCACCCCAGAGTCATAAAAGGTCTTCAGGAGCAACTCCTACACTCCAAAAGACCCAAGACTCCAGACCAGTTTATTGTTCAGATGAACACCAGGGTACCTGCAGCTCTCCACAGCCTTAAGATCCAGACCCTGGATGTTCAGTGAATGTAGTGGAAGATGTTGGTGCCACTACTTCTTTGGTTTTTCCATGTTTTTCCATTGTTGATCTAGAGGTGGGCCCGGGCCAGTTCTCTGTACTCCTTGTCATCCCCATCAGTGATGAGGCCAACTATTGCAGAGTCATCAGCGAACTTCTTGTCTTTGTATCTGAGTTTTCTGGGTCTTCCAGATCCACTCAACTGCTATTTCTAAATGACATTCTAACCGGTGGTAATATGGCATTTGAATCTTTTAATAGCCTTCTCATTTTGTTGGCCAGCAGTTGCCAGCTGTTTAGAGGAGGTCATGATTTTTGTGTGTTAGAGAATTTATTACACTTTGGAATGATCATGAGATTCTTGACCTGCCTAGTCAGTCCTAATGAGTCTGTTAAGGCCTAACAAGTTGGAAGGCTCTCAAAACCTTTTCACACACAGCAATTATTATTTTATCTTTAAATAAATCAAATATAAAGTAACTGTGTGTTGAAAATGCAGAAAACTGTATTTTGCAGTACATGTCCAGAGGTTGTGTTTACTTTGTTTCACATTACTGAACAAAATATCTCTCTTGCTCAGATTTATGACTGCATATGATTATTTTTTACAGACTTATAGATGGTAGAGAAAGCAAGGATTTTGTTTTTTCACATTTTTGTGCATTCAGAGGTAAAATCGTGAAAAAGTATGTAACTCTGTCACAGGCATTGTTGAATTTATTTACATAAACATGACATTGTTTTGGTTCAAGAGCCTGGCTTTAGAGTCTGAAAATCCTGTTTGATCACAACTAAATCCAGCACCAGATCAAGGTTCAGAGAAGAGTTCTTCTTTCTGTTAATTTCAGTATTCCAGTGAAGGCATCAACATGGAGAAGTAACAATAAAAAAGTGCAAAACCTGTAATACTTTTGATTCCCTAGAGTTGCCCCCCTCACCTTGATGCAGCTTTGCAGATTCTAGGACAGTGTAAGTTCCAGATCCAATTGAACAGCCCTTACTGAGTTCAAGTAGGTTTGTCAAAGCAAGGAAAAAACACCAAAAACATGCAGAACTGGAACAACTGTGGACTTGAAAAAATCTTATTGTTTAGACCAAATGAACTCAGAATGCAACAGTACAGACTTAATTTACAGAATGTGAGGACTCTGAGCTCTTTGATGAGGCACACAGCAGCACTGCCTTCAGTAATTACTAGAATCACAGTAACTCGGAAGAATACAGTTGGCTGATTGCCATGGCATCATTTTGGTAAACACAGTCATAATTCAGCTTTTAATAGTGTAAGGCAGTGGTCCCCAACCTATATATCGTCACGGACCAGTTTAATATCAGAAACTAGTTTTACGGCCCGGCCTTTAAGGAGTGGCAGATAAATATACGGATTTATACAAATAAATGATACACATAAAATGGGTATATTTTAAAAATATAATAATGGGGTATCTTTAAAATATAATAATAAACGTAAATCCAGTGTGTACTCACAGCTTTATTAACAGCATTTTCATAACAACAACCCGACAACATAACATCCACGTTTTTTTTCAGTGAAGCCGGCGAACCAGTACCACATGACCCATGGCCCGGTACCGGTCCGCGCCCCGGGGGTTGGGGACCACTGGTGTAAGTGATTACCTAGATAGTAGTCAAGGAAACAAGAAAATTAGAGTGTTGCTCTTGTGTACTTATTCTACAGTTATATTCCAGACCTTATCCAAGCATACTCACATCACTGCATGTGAAAAGAACAAAAAATAGCCTAAAGGATTTGCTGATTGGGGTTCCACTTGTTTTGAAAGGGGTCAGTGTTTTGGATATAAGAGTTGTTAACATGGGATTTTTACATTACATGCAACAAAATGCAGACAAAATGTTCAGTATACCAATTGTTTTTGTTAAAATAGGCCTTCCCTACCCACTTCCCTTCCACCCATTCAAGTGAAGTCATAATGGCTTTGGGGGGGAGTATGGGCAGGGGTTTAAATCCATGCTTTTCATTCTCTAATCTTCTGCTCAAGGTTACTGAGTGGATGAGTTTCTGTGTGTCCAGTCCACAGAGAGCAGAGCATTGATCCATGGCGGAAGTGACCAGGCCAGACGGTGCAGTGTGTCTGTGTTGCAGGAACGGCCTCTGCTGGGGATTAAAGTTGTTTTCACACGACATTGCCTTGTTTTACATGACATCATCCATGCCTTCTGCACCGCTCTGAATACCTTCAACAACCATGGCCTAGCCAGCCTTCCCACTGAACACTAATTATATCACTATTATATCACTACAGGCCTTATTGGTCACATTTCAGTCTAAACTCTCATGTAAAATAAATAAATTCATTCATTACTTAATTTAAAAGAAATAAGGGAAAAACTCCCAGAGGCAATCATAAAGCCACTGAGCTGGTTTACTCATGTTATATACGTTAGTTTCTACGACCCTGTGTACATGATATTTTATCAGTTCTGTTTACTGACCTGAGTTACAAAGAACAGAGAAGGTCATTCTCAGGGGTGTGTAATGTTAGAATTCCCAGCGAACAGAGGAAGGCCGGTAGCCAGGAGGAGACTTTTACAACCAGGTTCCAGCAGAGGTCGCTGTGTCCTCCCGTCCCTCACTGCAGAGAGCTCAGTGCCACAGGAGTGGAGGAGGGGGGTGTGAGAGCGAGAGACAGAGAGAGAGAGAGAGAGAGAGAGAGAGAGAGAGAGAGAGAGAGAGAGCTGCTGCTGCTGCTGCTGCTGCTGCTGTCTCCGTGGCCGTTTTTTCCATTTTATTTTCTCCTCCAGCTGTGGATTTTTGGGTTGTTTTTTTCGCTTTCTTTGAACGGATGCTTCTTTCACCTCCGCGCGCCAGTGTTCCCGAAGCTCCATTAGGGATGGTTGACATCGGTGTGAATTCTCGGTGTTAATCTGAAAAAGGAGGAGGAGAGGAGGAGAGAGGAGAGGAGGAGAGGAGGAGAGGAGAGGAGAGGAGAGAGGAGGAGATCTTTACTCGGTAAGCGCAATGTCATTCCAGCTGGCACAGACACACACACACACACACACCTTACACTGCAACATCACATCGGAGATGTGATTCTAATGTTTGATTATGGATGCATGAGACGCGATAACGTGCCTTTGTGGGGGTTTTTTCTGTGCGTGCTTTTCCACGCGTGTCGTATGCTGTCGTATGCTGTCCGACGTGGGGGATTTTCATTGATGTGGTGGGCTTCGGCTTTTGTGAGAAGCGGTGCGCGTATGTTGTGTGTGTGTGTGCGTGTGTGCGTGTGTGCGTGTGTGTGTGTGTGTGTCTGAGTGTGAGTCTGTATGTGTGTGTGTGGATGGAAAATGGAATCCATTAGAGGCTGATTCTCCATCCGTAGAGGCGGTTTGGGGGGCTGGATGGGGGGTGGGGACCGATAGAAAAGGGAATTACTTCACTATTGACCTAAATTTCAGTGCTGTATTTATAAGATTATATTAGATGGCCGCTGGTTGTAGCGTGGTCTGGCCTCCACAGACTCCCTGCAAGAGAAATGTGAGTCCAGTGGATCCCTGACAGTATATTGAGTCTGTACTGCTGATGAGGGGTCACCATGCCTTTATCCCACAAAAAAAATGTCATCGTCCTATTAAAAAAACAGAAATTGCATTTGATGGCATCTGTCCTGGCCCCTAACCGAGGCCGCAAGGCTAGTACTCTCATAAATGAGGCCGTTTCTGCTGTACTGACATGCACATCCCTCACAGCCATTTATTAGTAATACAGAATATAAGTGGACCTTTTTGGACAGAGCAGGCCTATATTGGTCTGCTGCTTGCCTGGGTAACCTCCTCTACATAGCCGACAAAGGCAGCATGATTGTTCATTCTTAATGTGAACAAGCAGTTTTAGTGTTTGTAATCTCCCTGAATCTTATCCAGATCCAAGCTGATTGGGATGATTTGCTGGTTAGGACAGAGGCGGGCTCGACACGTCGTTAACCTCTTTAGTAGGTCATGGAGAATTGAGTGAAATTAATGAAGTGATCTGCAGCGATAAATTATTAGAACGGCTCGTTGGGGCTTGCGCTGGTTGAAATATGCAGTTTGTCTAAGGATGAGTGATTTGTCGCCGCAGATTTTTCTTGCGTGTGTTTCCGGGCCTACACCTGGCTCTCTGGGTCAGAATTCAGTTGTACACATATATGTAATTGACATACATGTATGTGTGCTATAAGGGAATACTCATGCCAATTGCTTGCATATCACATAGAAACATTTTACAAGTCCGCTGCACTACAGAAAGCCAACAGACTTGAAACACACATGTTGGCTTTGGTCATGAGAGTGGGGTCACACAATAAGTGTATACGATTCATTGATTAATCATCAGAATCTTTTCAGGATCGTTTCTTTTTTATTATAATCGAGTTTGACAAATCTACTGCAACCATATTGATTATTTGGTAGAACGAAAGCAATCAACATCCGCTAAAAGTCAAAGGCTCCCCTTTCTGAGCAGCATCCACAGCTCTGTCTTCCTCTCGGTCTTGAAAATATAGTAGCAGAGGCTGCAGGTGGCTTTTTGGACAGCAGCCTCTGCTGGGTGATTGATAGGATGGCTTGACTGGCTGCAGCACCCCCCTGTAGATGAATGATAATGGACATAGGCTCAGGTGATCAATTCCTCAGGCAGTGGGGGCAGAAAATCCAAATGTTTTAGAGCAAAGTGCTGTTATTATCATTAATTATTTAAATGTTCCATTTGTGCCAAATGGAGTGCATTAGAGTTGATAATAGGCATTCTTTCACCAATAATTTGCCGGCACAATGTGCACATCTCTTATTATTAATCTTCTAAGGCTTTTTTTTTTTCTTAATAAAAAGGCTGCATCTTTTATTGTCTTTTTGTCTTTCATTGTGGTCCACAAAGCAGGGATTTGTGGATATGGACCAGAGCAGGACCCATTATTCTTCTAAAGGATTCGTTCTCTCTGCTCTTGCCTGTTTTTTTGTTTATTTACTTAACCATTACAATCAATTGACATAAAGTTAATGTGACTTAGCGAACCGGCTAATTTTCAGCCGGATTCCCCGAGGCCTGATGCTGTTGGTTGATAGCTGAAGTTCTCGGAGTCCACAAAAGATTTGCAGTGGGCTCTGATACAGTTGTGTCTTATACAGATGGTTTGTGATGATTTTACTTTGTGTAGTCCTTCTGTTCCCCATACCTGGGGCTGCATAAAGCCGATTAGAGGTTGACAGCATTGATTATGGAAAAAAAAGATGATTTGTTGGTTAATTAAAATGGACATGCACTGTATAATAGGTGAGTAGAACAAGATCATTCTGAGAGTTGGGGGTGAAATGGGTTCTGTTGTTTTGAACCCATTTCACGCCCACAAAAATTTGTAAAAAGAAATAATACATTCATAATTCTTTATAATTAATTCTTAAACGTTTCCAACCTCTGTTTATTAAATTAGAACTAAACAGGGAGTCTCTGTTACTGTACCTTTAAGATTGATATATGTAAAGATCTCATTCAAGAGGTACCAGGGGGCTGAAAATCCTAAAAATGGGCTAAATTGCTGTAGGCTAAATGATTTTGTGACATCACAAAAAGTATGACTGGAAAATGAGCTGATTTCGCAGCCTAGTTTCCATATATGGACTGTAGAGGTGGGCGATTTATCGGTTTTATCGATTTTATTACTTATGCTACACACAAGTGCCAAAAGTGGAACTAATGCTACTGCTAATGCTAATGCTAATGCACTGTTCTACATGGGTAAATTAGCGCAGCGCACCCAAACACTGTAGCAATGTTTGTGCCCAAGAAAGGTCTTGCTGCATCTGTAATATGGAATTGGTTTGGTTTTGTGCCGTCAGACCAAACAAGTCTTGTGTCTGACAGCTTAAGCAGCGCAGCCACTCTCTGCAGTCAGGGCTCCAGATGGCGACTAAAATGGTCGCCAATGTGACTAGACTATTTATTTTGCAACTAGTTTTTTTCATTTCAGTTGCCAATGGCGATTGCCTCTCATAACTAAAAGCAATTTAAAGAAAAGTAAAAGAAAAGTGATCCCATAATGTGCACATACGCCTCAACCTGAGTCTACTGCTCATACTACACCGTCACATGATCAGATATGGAAATTTCGTCTCTTTTTAATGAATTAAATCATTTGGATCAGATCACTCAGAAGATTCGGCTCTTTTGGCTCTGCAACGCATAGACAGACAGGGCTGCAATTCCTGTGTTCCCAGTTCACACGATACAGCAGTGTATTTGGCTCCCAAATAGGGCTGGCCGATATGTCTGAAAACCGTATCATGATATCAGTGTTTCACATTGGTCGATAACAATAATTATTGATATTTTTTATGACCCATTTAAAATTAGGACCAGGAGAAAAATATATTACATTTAAACATTTTTATTTCAAACCTTCCTCTGATCATAATCCCCTCAGTTATTAAGACAGAAATGTCAACAACCACGGAAAACTCAAATAATTAAAATGTGTCTAAAGTCACAACGAACACTTAACAATTATCTCTTAACATTTAAGGTGCAAAATAAAAGAAAATGTGGCATTTTTGATGTTTAGTTGCGCATGTGTGTGACGCCATCTTTAAATGGTTGCTAGCGGTATTTTTCCATGTTATTAAAATTTACTTTACTTCTACGCGACACAGGAAGTCCAGACCAGGCTCGGGTTGACGTCTGAAGCTTTGTGATTCACATAAAACAGCAGAACTTCCTTAAAAGGGGTTGTTTTGCTGTGCTCCAACCATTTATGACAGCTGCGTTTCCGGCACGGATCCAAACTAGCAAGCAAACTAGCTTCGCAACCTCTGTTTTCTTCCGGCGAAGAATAAAAAATATCGAACGTTTTATCGAACACATTTTTTATTGATATCGATCACGTGTCCATCGCGATACATATCATTATCGTTTTATCGCCCAGCCCTACTCCCTAATATGTTTTTTATTTTGTCTAGAGCTCTGTACTGTGGATTCATTAACATGCTAAAAGTTTTAGACCCAAAGCATGTGTCAAACTGAACTTTAAGCCTAAAGTAAATAGTAATAAGTAAATAGTAAAAAGTAAAGTAAATAAATAAATAAAGTTTAGACTTGTTTTGAACCATTTATTTGTCATCTGTAGTTTGATTTTGAGGAGAGGAGGGGAAGATCGATTAAAATCGAAAATCGGAATTATTGTGAAAACCATCAGAGTTTTTATTTTTGGGCCCAGCTCTAATAGATTCAATGGAAGGGAGAGTAAATGTACATTTTTTAAAATGTAACTATATTTACTTCAACTTTTTAGGCTCTGTACTGAAAGGCATCGCAATTGCAGATGTAGTATAATCACTATCCTGTTTTGTTCATATCATGCAGCCCTAAGGTGATCAATTAACTGGGTGTTGAAATACCCATTACTCGCAGCTTGGCCTGGCCCATAGGTCAAAAATTCTGCAGGGAATTTAAATGAAAAGAAGCAAATACAGGTTTGCCTTTATATTTCCTTTAAGGGTAATGCATTAAACTTAATGTTGTAGGTTTAAAATGACATTAAAGTGTTCTGTTTTTCACTATATGCGAGTGCTCTTGAAACATAACCCCCACGAAAAGCGGGGGATTACTGTATACGATATCAGAATCAGAATCAGAATTAGAAAACTTTATTTATCCTGGAGGAAATTGCTTAATATGTCACAATATGTATTGTTCCTGACATCTGGTATGATTTTTCATTATTTTTATTCAGCGTTTCACACACTGCACAGAACTAAATACAGCTTAGCAGGACTAATTATGCTTTTTTTCTAGTTAAACACCTGATAATATTAAGCTTGGAAATGCACACTGAGACATATTGTGATGTAATTCACCCTGACAATAGCAAATATCGTCATATCGCCCAGCTCTATTTGCAGCCCTAATGTAGAATATGGTGTTTGCCTGCGAGTGTGACAGCTCATAGAAGAATGTAATATACAAAAAATGTAATATATAAAAATAAAATGGGGCACAACATAATCTATTAAATACTGAAATATATTTACCTGCCTTACCTTACAACATGCAGTAATTTATTTATTTGGCATTGTATTAAAAACAACTGGAGCTATGTATGCCCAGACAAGAGATATATACATAGTACATTATAGTACAGAGATATATAGTACATTATATAAGAGATATATAGTATAGTATTAGTATAAGAGATATATAGTACATATATCTCTTATACTAATACATTCAGTATACTAGTACATTCATCCTGCACTTGGAACAGCAGCGTTTTCAGCTTGGCTCAAGAGTCTTGACTCAAGGCTAAAGATTTCCACCTTTATTTTCACTGTAATTCAGTATTTACAGTTAAATGACGTATAATACACCAGTGCTGATGCCATTGCTTATATGTTTTGTTAAATGCCTTTTGGAAAACTGGACTCTATTGATGCAACCCTGAGAAAACCCACAAACTGAGGACACTCTCTTCCTCACAGCCCGAGCATGTGGCTAGATGAAAACTTTGAACTGGAAAACATGACTTTCCATGTAAAGCTTACATTTTCCTCGTTTTTCAGTGTGAGATGACGCAGCTTAAAAAGGTGGATTTTTCAAACCATTTTACTCTTCTTTTCAAAGGGACACCAATAATTGTGGAGTGTTCTGAATATGATCAGTGTACAGAAGAGCAGGTGTACAGAAACACACACACACACACACACACACACACAAAATACACACAACACAATAAACAAAAAAAAACTCCGCTAAACAAAATACTCTAACAGAATAAACAAACTACGCAAAAACACAAAGAAACACAAACACACTAAACATAATCACATTAAAAAATAAACACTAAACACAATAAATATACAAATATAATAAACACACTAAACAAAGAAACATTAAAAAATAAACACTAAACACAATAAATATACAAATATAATAAACACACTAAACATAAAAACATTAAAAAATAAACACTAAACACAATAAATATACAAATATAATAAACACACTAAACATAAAAACATTAAAAACAATAAACACTAAGCAAAATAAATACAAATATAATAAACACACCAAACATAATAAACATAACACAATTAACTCACTAAACAAGCCAAAATGCAATTAATGCAAAAAACACAATAAACAAAAACACAATTAATACAATGACTGCAATTCGCAATAAATGCAATAAAACACTAAATGCAATATCAATATCAGTATCGAGCAACTGTAACTATTAACATGTGTACAATTGTATTAGGAGGGGTGTGTCGACTTAACTCCGTCACACACACACACACACACACACACACACACAGAGCTGGCAGTCAGTCACAGAGGCGGCAGCACGGTCTGTGTTTACAGGTCTGTGGCAACGAGAGTACAGGGGATGACCCATATTGAGAAATGCTGAGCGTTTCATATTGATGCCGAGTGCCACATTGGGAACTGACTTTGAATAAATTAAAACAAAAAACACGCAAAAGTTACACACGTCTGGTCATGCTACACATTTTGTTGATTTTGAAGTGAAAATGAGTTCGCATCATCTACAGAGACACGCATCTGCACAATTTAAAGCAAAATGGATGTTGAATTTAACCTAAACAAATAAAAAAAAACATGAAAAGATTACATCTTGGAATGGAAATGGTGTAGAAAAGTGGCTTCTGTAGAGGATGTGGACTCTCACAAAATCAATAAAATGTCACTTTTGCGAGCAACTGTAAAACTGACTGTGGTCTAATCACAATTTTATAAGAGAAAGTAGCCTCAGTAGAAATAGGAGGTCTGACTGATAAAGACTCAGCTGGTGTGGGCTTCAAACTCCTCTGTTCATTATGGTCTGCTGGAGAAAAGCTGGCGATGACCATGATGTCTGTCATTGTTGTCAACACAGCTGATTCCACAAACAGCAGATTGTCAATTATGGCTGGCATGAACGGAATGACGCGGCGCTTCCATGAAATTCTTGAAGTGTTCCCAGCATTTGGTGCCCGACTGAGCGGGGAATTGTGATGATTAGTTTTGAAGCTTTGTAGTATTCTTTTGTTTTTGGTTTTCTAATGCTGGAGCTGAAACCAAAAGTGGAATCGTTTCTGTTTGAAAATAAAAAGCAGTGGCGAGTGCTTATTGTTTGGCCGAGCTTCACACAACAAGAGTTAAAGACAAGCGAATGGAATTCAGCCACCACCCTCTTGTTTGCCAAATTGCCAGGAGTGTCCTCTTGGATGTGTTCCCTCGTCTGGGTAATAGTCGTTTCCCTGTACGGTCTCATGCCAGTGTAAGCTCTCCTAACGCTCGATTGATCAGTGTTCTGTGGAAAGGTGCTGTATATATTTATTTATTTATTAAATCATTGTGTTATTTTGCTGCCCAAAGTAGTAGTCTTTAATTACACCCACTAACTAGGACTTCCCCAATCAATCGATACCACCAACACTGAGAGAGTGAAGGTGAGCAAGTGATTTCACCAAGTCACGTGAGGCTCCACCATCTTTTATCATTGGACAGACTGAATCCGCTTGAAGGAGAGTGTTGAATGTCTGTTCAGCTCTCAGACGTCTCTATGTCTTAGTTCGAAGGTTGCCTCTCTCTCTCTCTCTCTCTCTCTCTTTCTCTTTCTCTTTCTCTCTCTCTCTCTCTCATACGCTCCACAGCAGCATCATCCTGCTTAAAGACTGAGCTTCTCAGGACGATGTTAAA
>JBBPCW010278827.1:0-22264 GCA_037974425.1 Phenacogrammus interruptus
TGTGTGTGTGTGTGTGTGTGTGTGTGTCTTATAAGCTGCATTAAGCGCTTGTCAAATTTACCCAACGTTTGAATTCCCGCTCTGCTCTCTTTAAGCGCAGTTTAACTTTCGTTTCGTCATTTCTTGGAAGGAGCTGATCGCTCTGCTTAAGTTTCGCTCTTGCTGTTTCCGCCCGTTGTTTGATCGACAGACTTTTTCAACCAATCGCTGCTACATTTCGCCTCACGTCTTTCTTATTTAATGACCTATTTAAGGTTGCTCTTGGGCCAGATACGGTGTGAAATTATAAAACAAAGAACATGTTCATTGGTGCGTTAATGACACCTTTTTTATTATTAAATTAAAAGATCTATATTGAAAAAATCACTCTTGTATTATGGTTTTTGAGGAAGGCGGGAGCATGAACAAGAATAGCCAATCAGGAGAAGGAGGGGAAGCATTTTAACCAATCAGAGAGCAGTTTCTCTGCGCGCAGGGGTGTGAGAGAAGCGCGTTCAGCTGCGGTTAGAGAAAGAATAGCATATTTGAGTTGTTGTTTATGTTCCTCAAAATGCCAGTATGATGGATGAACTCGGCCAGCTGATTTAGATATTTCCAAAAGTTACACGAAGCTTGTGTAGTGTTTGCAGCAGTTTGAATCTGTTCGAATTAGTAATTATCCGGCTTGCTCACTCTCAGGTAAGATAAATAGAGAAGAGCTGTAGTATTGTGTTGTTTATTTGCTGATATACGCAGCAAGTTATGTATCACTTTATTTTACGCATGTGTCGTTAAAACGTTTTTATCTAGATTTTATGTAACTGACCCCTTTGCCTAGTTAAAATGCGTGGAAACACCCTCCTGGAACATTCTGGTTCGGTTTTTCCGGAGCTGTCTGACTGTACGGATTGCGACTGTACTGCTTTCGTGCGTTTTTCTCTCTACCTGATTCATACAAGAGTGACTTGTTTTGGTTCGTGCGTGCAGAATGTCGCAGTGGGAGCGTTTGAAGCAACTCGACACGGTATGTTTGCAGCGGCTGGATGAACTGTATAACAGAGAAGAGCTGCCTATGGCTGTGAGAGACTACTTGGCCCAGTGGATAGAGGACCAAGACTGGTGAGTTACAATTTCAGTCTGAAGGTTCTATTGTCACTTTTAACTATATACACACACAGAACACATCGAGATAACGCGCCTCTGAGACCATGGTGCTACACAAGAACAGAACAGAACACCAAAAGAAAACAAGTGCAGACAGGACAAAAGAGAATGCAAGAAAAATGCACAAGAGCAACAATACAAACAGACAAGACATCATTTCGTACAATCGACTACAGTCTGGATGAATGCAGTATTTTGACAGGTACTGTAATCCAGCAGCAGAGAGTTGTGTGCAAAAATGCAGAGCTGAAGTTACATGTGGCACTGCTCACATCAGTGTTAAAACTAATACTGGGCACCGATTAAAATGTTTAATCACGATTAATTGCATGGTTTTCTGCAATTAATCGCATTGTTATATTGTTCACTTTTCTTAGGAACAAAAGTGCAGTAACATTTGGTTCGCAAACATTTCAAACAAATAAGAAGCTTTTCAACAGCAGTTTTCCTTTTAATTCAGGTATACAGCTGCAGTTCAAATATTTCTGTAAATTTCAACTTTCATTTCTGTAAATTTCAAGTAAAATTAATTATAAAACCAAAGCTATTTGCCACTACAGAGCATTCAAGTTTTATCTAGTTTGTTATAGAAAAACAAGTTAGTCCAAGTTGTACAAGTTGGTGTAAACCAGTGGAGATGCAGAGTGATAAAATAAGTGCCGGTGTAAACTACATAATGCATTAAAGTGATAATAATGTGTTAACATGCACAGCCCTAGTAAAACATCTTGTGTAGAGTAGGTACTGTAACTGCAACAAACTCCATAAAAAGCACTTGGTTTTATAATACATCTGCCTACAAATTTGTTGACATAATTTAAGGTTAACATGTGTCTACAAATGTTTGAACAAGGTTATTATACTAATGATGAAAGTATAGTGAAGCAGATAATAGTTCTAGAGAACATGTAAATAATGTGTGTGTGTGTGTGTGTGTGTGTGTATGTGTTCGTGTGTTCATTAGGGAAGGCGCTTTACGGGACCCTTCCCGAGCGGTGGTCCTGTTTCAGGTGTTTCTGGAACATTTGGATAATCAGTACAGTCGTTTCGTACAAGAGAGGTCCTTTCTCATGCAGCGCAACTTCAGGCGCTTTAAACAGGACTTTCAGGTATAACCACTCTCCTCTCTGTTCTCTCTTTCCTCATCCCCTATTTAACTAGTTTTATTTACATTTGCCATTTAATTGGCCATGGATACATTTGTGGTCTATTGTAGAGGTACCAAGAACATCCATGCACTTTCGCTGAAATCATCAACTGGTTCCTGGCCCATGAGAAAGAGATCCTGGACGATGCAGAGCTCTCACAGCAAGTCAGTCCATCATCATCAGCCTCTCCATCATCACTGTTAGCGTTTTTAGACTACCTAAAGATTTATACTTTCTTATATATGCTGTTTCTCTGTCTGTCTTTTAGGTGCAGACGTTGCAGGTTCAGCAAATTTCTATGGAGTCAGAGAGTCAGAAACACATAGAGAAGAACATCAGAGAGTTTAAGAATAAAGTCCAGGTATGTTGCAGTGTTATTACGGATGAATAGTAAACTTAATCATACGATGATTGTTAAATTATGTGGTCCACTGATTGTCAGGTGATGGAGCACTCATTGAGATGCCTGGAGGAGCAGCAAGATGAGTTTGACTTCAAATATCAAACACACAAAATGGACGGTGAGATTAGCTTTCTGTATTAACTTTTTGGATAATCGAAAGTTACGCTTATGGTAGTCAGAGTGTAACTGGAGTCAGACAGTGTTTCTGCACCTATAAAGATGTATTGCTATATTTTTCATTAATGTGTCTGAGAAGATGATATTTTTTGCCGTATTGAAACATGATGTGTGTGCTCTGACCTGTGAAAATGCATGTGATTGCAGGTACAACAGATGAAGCCGAGAGAAATGAGCAGATAAAAGTTCTGCAGGTGATGCTCAACAGGCTAAATAAATCTAGAACGGTATGTGTGTACACTTGCATGTCATCAGTATTGATCAAAAATTTGTTTCATGACATTTTCTAGTGTTTCTTATACAATCCTGGCACGCTGATTTCAGTGGTAGCATTTATTTTAATGTGATTTCAAGGGTTTTGTTAGAAATGTCGTTTTTAGAAAAAAAAAACTAAACTTGGCGGCTCGGCTGACATGGTCTTTTGTTATACTTATAACTTTTTGCATATTAATATTGTTTGTTATAGTTAATAGTTAATTAATAGTTGTTTGTTTGTTGTAAATGTACATCAGTGAGAGTAATATGAAAATAATAGTAGTATTACAGCAGTCCTATAATGAAAAATATACATACAATTAAGGCTAGAACCATTGAAGGGAGGAAAAATCTGAAGTGATTTTCTGAATCAGTGTGCAAAACTTGACAAAGAAACACCCAAAATGAAATGAAGCAGAATATATTACCCAGTAAAAAAAATGTTACAGAGTGTAATCTGTTCATTTGTTTAAACGTTCACCAGCACCTTTGTCTTTCCTTCATGTGTTTTAGATGTTTCTAAATGAAATATTTTCTCTGCTGGATTCTGCTTCATTGCTCTTGGATAGCCTTATACAAGAGCTAGATGAATGGAAGCACAGACAGCAGATCTCATGCATTGGTGCTCCAGAAGACACAAATCTAGAACCTCTGGAGAAATGGTACATCCCCAGCTGAAACAATGTTAAGCTTTAGCAGAAACATTTATACAGTAACCCCCCACTTTTCACAGGGTTTACATTGCAAAAGCACCCGTGCTTCGTGAAGAAATCGCACATGGAGCACAGGGGCTCAACCCTTGTGTGGGATTCTAAAAAAGTGCTTCTAAGTCGGCTACAACCTGCCCTGAGTCCCCTCGTGTGAAAACATCCAGAAAAAAATGTATTGGCACAAAAAGGCCAAAAAAAAAGGTGGAGGATATTTTGGTACTATGAGTTCGGTTCTCAGAACAAAACTCCTGATCTGCGTAAAACTGGGGGGTTACTGTATACATTTATAAATAATGTCCCTCTACAGTGTTTCAGATCATATGCGAGTTGTCATTTGTGACGTGTGCTGGTCCTCGGTTTGACCTTGTTTTACCTGGACAGGTTCACACTGGTAGGAGAGGGGATGTTTCAGCTACGCAAGTTCCTGGAGAAGCTGGAGGAGCTGCAAGGGAAGATGTCTTACGATGAAGACCCCATCAAATTCCAAAAGCCGGAATTACAGGAACGAGTGGACGCTCTGTTAACTACCCTACTGAAGAGGTACAAACACACACACACACACACACACACACACACACACACACACACACTCGATTAGCTAAGACATGTTTAGTGTCTGTAGTGTGTGTTTGTGTTTTTTTTTCACGTTTTACACAAGAGCTACGAGGCTGATGTACCTAAAAGCAATGAAAGCCTTTAGCCCCACATCAGTACTGTGCAAACAGCAAACCTGAACCATAATACATAATAATTAACTTGCTTATGTGGTTGATCTCGTAAATTTGATGATTGGTTATTGGTTAATGCTTTAATGAGTTAATAGGATTAGGTGTCATACATCCTTTGCTGTAGAGTCACTGTCACTTACTTTGTTTCTAAGGAGGCTTTCCAAAACACCCAGCTACATACTGTCTTTTATCTAAAGTCTATTATCATGTTTGGTTAAAGAATAGGTGCTTTGGCCCTATTTTATGGTATGTACTAAACAGTGAGTGTCCGTGTGTGTTTTGTTTTTAGTGCTTTCATTGTGGAAGCTCAGCCGTCTATGCCGCAGGCTCGAGGTCCTCTCGTGTTGCGTACAAATGTTCAGTTCTCTGTCAAGACCAGGTGAGAGCACGTTACGTTTATCACATGACTAGAATGGTGTAGTCACCACTTTTGTGGCACTGTTATAGTGAATTGTAATCTTAATTAGGGCTGCACAATATTAGGGAAACATGTGATATGCGATAATGTTGTTGAGTGTTGCGATGGTGATATCACATGCGATAAGTAAGCAAAAACTTAGCCTTTATAGTGTTAATGTTTTTTTCTGCTTTGGATTTGCTGGTAACATAGACGTCAGGCACTGACTAGTCTATGCAGAAAAAAAATGAAATGCAATATTTCCATTCCAACATGTTTTTTTATAAGAATTTACTTAAACAGAGCCTTTGAATGCCTCCCATGAAACATTTGAGCATTGCTGAAAAAAAATCTGAAAATATTTTTTTTTTATCATTTAAAATCTTAAACAAATGTTAACATAATTTAAATTATAATAAGTACTTAGCCAGAAAAAAAAAGGATCAATCTATAAGAGTAGCACAGAAGATGAAGAACTGCCCAGTGATTTTTTGCCCTTTTCTCTGTGGCACTGGGGTGGCGCTTGGAAAAACACCATTTATTGCAGTTCAGTCAGTCTTTCGCGATATGTATATTTTTTCACGATATGGATATTGCGCATGTTGATATCGCGATGACGGTAAATTTGCAACATATTGTGCAGACCTACTCTTAATTTATTTTAGAATAAATATAAAACTCGGTGAACTCCTATACACCAGCTGATTCTTTTATGTATCTATAGGGTGAAATGCGTGTACATGTACTTCAGATGCATTCTTCACTAAAAGCTTAATTTGTGTCATGATGCCTTAGGCTAAGATCTTTGTCCAGTAATGTCAGTAAAGACGTAATGGTATTCTTTGTTAACAGATTGCTCTTCAAGGTGCCTGAACTAAATCACGCCATTAAAGTGGAGGTTTCCATTGACAAGTAAGAGCATTTCTTAGTTATAAACTGTAACGGATTATATTATGAAATTTCTATCTAGGTAATTGGCTTTCTTGTTTTCTTTCTTTATATTTCAGAGATGCTCCAAAAGTGAAAGGGTATGTGCTGAAACATGAATATTCTGAGCAAAACATTTGCACAGTCACAACATTCATAGCATCACTGCTGATTGTGTGTGTTTATGTGTTGAAGGTACCGCATGTTCAACATTCTAGGCACGTCTAGTAAGGCCTTGAATATGTCAGAGAGCATGAATGGGGGAATGGTGGCAGACTTCAGACATTTGGTAAGTTTTTTTTGTTTGTTTATTGTCAGAATTTGTATCATTTTTTAAATGAATGTTTGGATTTGATTTTAATGTTTTTCTGTCATCACTACAAGCTAATTGTCATGGTTGTGTGTGGGTAAGGGAAGGGGAGAGGACGCAAGGCTGCAGGAAAACAGGTGACAGTTTAATAACAGTCTTCAGGAAAACAAAACTACAGAAAAACAAGGAACCCCCGACTCAGGACAAATAACAGAAAAACACTAACAGAAACAAAATCAGAAAAAAGAACAAAATAGAAAAGGCTCATGCTGGCCTTCTTGAACAGAGAACAAAAACAACCAGAATGTCTGGGAAACAGACTGAAGCCAAACGTGGTACACAGAGGCAGATCAAACGGATCTCTACCACCAACTCAAAGGGATGAAGCACGAGCCTGCCAACAAAGGAGAAAAACGGAGAACATTAATGTCACAGAAATGAACAGGGCAAACAGACATACGGAGCTCAATCACACAAAAGGAGAACAAATATGGACACGTTTGACTCGAGGTCAGACTGGGTTTAAATAGTGCACGGGAAGGGAAGACAGGTGAGACTGCAATTGATGAGACTAGACACAGGTGAAACTGATAAGGTCGGGCTGTGCCACAAACGGAACACAAAGACTCTGAAGGGAGGAAGGGAGGAACGGAAGGGGTTTGGGATACGGGCAGGCACGGAGACAGAAAATGACAGAAGGGAAACTCCGAGAAATCAGGGACAAAATAAACGGGATAAACTAATACTCAGGGGACGGGGATCGGTGTCTACGGGGGGAAGGCGAGGCGACCATGACACTAATATTAAGAACTCTTTAACGTTTAATAAAATATATGTGTTTGTTTTCAATCAGACTCTGAAAGAACGGAAGGCTGGAGCAGGAGGAAAAGGGATCAATGATGTGAGTTTTTGTTAGGATTTTTTCAGTTGCTTCTAATGATAATGGTTACTGTTCATTTGTTGTAGTCAGTAGTAGGTGATAGTAGTTACAAATGATAAACTGCACAGTGTTTGGGAAATTACTGCAGGCCCTTGCACATGAAGGCAGAATAGCAGTGTAAGATTATTGATGAATTACGAAATACTGTTTCTAGAACTATTGTTGTTGTTAGGAGTATAACATTTAGGGCTTTCTAGTTTGACCCTTCAAACCATCTATAGTAGTGGAGGCTCAGGTCCAGCTTCTATCTGTAGTTGTGTAAATCCACCTTTTAAAAGGCTTTCACAGCGGTACCTTTAGCAAGACTAGGCTGGATAGCAAGCTGCAAATTAAAAAAAGCAACAGTAAAGTGGAGAACTGCACAGCAAGACAGGAATTAGTATCAGTAACTATATATGTGACATGATATACAGCAGTGGTTCCCAACCTTTTTTTCATCACGGACCGGTTTAATATAAGAAATTATTTTCACGGCCCGGAGTGGCAGATAAATATACGTATACATATTTATACAAATAAATGATACGGATAAAAATGGGGATATTTTAAAAACATAATAATAATGGAGTATCTTTAAAATATAATAAACGTAAATCCAATGTGTACTCGCAACTTTATTAACAGCATTTTCATAACAACGAGCCGACAGCATGACACGGTTTTTTTCTGTGCAGCCCGCAGACCTGTACCACATGACCCACGGCCCAGTACCGGTCCGCGGCCCGGGGGTTGGAGACCACTGATTTTATTGTATCTTTTTAAGGGACAACACTAAAGATATAACTTTACTTTACATTCTATCCGAGTTTTATATCTTTAGTGTCGTCCTTTGAAAAGATATAATAAAATATTTGCAAAAATGTGAGGGGTGTACTCCCTTGTGTGGCATACTGTATACAGCTCAATTGGGTGGAACATACAGCTGCTGTTGTTCTCACTGGATGTCAGTAATGAAAATTGGAAACTGTGTTCACTTCAAGGAATTTACCTGATTTTCACTCACAGGTTTATGTGAACCCTGCGTTTACATAATTAAAAAAATATAATTGAATTAGTGAAGCAATTAAAACAGTTCTGTCCACTTGTTTTGTCTGGCACATATTTTTAGTGGACCTATTTACTATTTGAGCAAAAGTGGTAAACGAAATGAGCTGCAGCATTTTTAAGCATTTAATAGTCTTAATAGTATGTGTTACATACAGTTGTTTACACTGAAAAGCCACACAACTTGGCTGATCCGTAGTGTACAGTTAGAAACTGGGATATTGTATGATAAATGGAGCGGATCAAATTGAGAGTGAATTTAGATACAAGCATTATGTACCTAAACAAGCGCGTCGTCAGTGGATAGCTAAATTCATTACTCTTCCTACAAATGCTTTTATGTTCTTCTGTGTATGCAGCTATCATTGAGTGTGACTGAAGAACTGCACACTATACACTTTGAGACCCAGTTTGACCTGCATGGTTTGTCTGTTTCTCTGGAGGTGAGATTATACACTCTATGTACCCTCCATACATTCTCATCAGTTTTTTAAACAGATATATTTTTGTACTTGAAATTGTATTCTTCTCTCTGTGTCTTTCTCTCCCAGGCTTCCTCTCTCCCTGTAGTAGTGATCTCTAACTCCAGCCAGCAGCAGAGCGCGTGGGCATCTGTACTATGGTTCAACATGCTCTGCTCTGACCCCAAGGTCAGCCCCCAGACCCCTAGATTCATACCTATTAACATACATATAGTTACTTAAACCTTGTGTTCAAGAACTGATGCAGTTTGACACTAATATCACTGTGATTCTCTGTGTGCCTTGTTAGAACTTGGTGTTCTTTGCAAGCTCCCCCACAGCACCCTGGAGTCAGCTTGGACAGATGCTGAGCTGGCAGTTTCTGTCATGTGCTAAACGTGGTCTGAACGAAGACCAGCTCGAGACTCTGGCTCAAAAAGTCTTTGGTAACCGAATGTGATGTCACTTTTTCCAGCTAGTACAACCTTTAAAGATTTTATGTAACTTATGATGGTGTTATTAGGCATTGCCAGTACATTAATGTCATTATTTTTGTTATTTATGTTAGGTAAACAACAGAGTTATGACCAGAGCAGAATAACCTGGGCCAAGTTCAGCAAGGTAAATCCCCCAGTTTTATATGGTTTATATGGCAATTTTTTAACCAAAACACAACAACAAGTTTTTTCACTATGCGCGGGTTTCTTGTGATGTCACAAAACCAACATATTTAAATATTTCTCCTTAATCTGCTACAGCAGTTTAGACCTGACCATTCACCTTGCGATTCGCCGATGCTCTTTAGTCAAGTCAAGTCAAATAGATTTTATTGTCATTTCTACCATATACACAGTACATAGTAAAAATGAAACAATGCTCCTCCAGGACCATGGTGCAACACAAGAGCAGAACACAACAGAACAAAAAGTAACTCACCTGGAGCTTTGATTGGTCTCCCTGTCAGAAACACTCCTGATTGGCTAGAGGCTCAGTTGCGTATTGCGGCCTTCCGCGATATCAGTATTGCAGAGGCTGATGTTGCAGTGTGTTTGGTCAGTTTTATGTGTTAATTTATAAATAATTGCATGTTTATCTCTCATTTGGTTTGTAGGAGAACATAAGTGGCACAAGTTTCACCCTCTGGGTTTGGCTGGATGGAATTCTGAACTTGGTTAAACTTTGTCTTGCGGATTTGTGGCATGATGGGTAAGTATGGAAGCATGTATGGCTTTATGAATTGTGTTTCATATCAAAATTGTTTTTGAACACGTAGATATATTCCAAGTGTATGTACAGATTTCTGAATGTGTGTTTTTGTGTGCAGGTCCATCATGGGTTTTGTAAGCAAGGGAAAAGAGAAAATCTTGTTAAAGAAGAAGCAAGGTGGGACTTTTCTCCTCCGCTTCAGTGAGAGCTGCAAGGATGGTGGAATTACTTTCAGTTGGGTGGAGTATAGTAATGATGGTAAGTTAGGGCTTCAGGCGTCACTAATTCAGTTTTGATGTTTTTCATTTTGTAAAAAAATTACAAAACATTTTTTAATCAAATTTGACGCACTTTTCATATGTGGTCTTCTGTCCTACATATCTGATACTAATGACCGGCCATATGACCGTAATTAGGACATTAGCACAGCTCCAGGAAAAATAAGGGACGACTACAAAAATGTTTAGTTTCTCAGGTTTTATCTTTTATATCTTTTATATAAGTATTGACCTGAACAGCATTGCCTTAGTCTTTAAGAACTGCTGACAATATTTCTCCTAATTTCCAAATAAAAATATTGTTCTTTAAAGCATAATTTTAAAGGAAATTATGAAACATAATCAACATAATAGAAATGATACATCGTTTACAGAACTTGAATAATTCAAAGAAAACAAATATCTTCCAAGAGGAGAGTGTTGATTACAGCAGTTTTTTTTATACTGTCCTTATAAATTTGATGTGATTCAGGTGATCACTAATCAGTACCTCATATAGCAGAATGAAGTGCTTGTGTAGGAATTTAACAGACACTGGCATGGAATGGTTGTCATACTCATAGCGACACTGATTTAAAAATATATTGCAGTGCTCTCTTATTTTTTTCTGGAACTGTATTTCACATCACTGTGTATATCAGTCTCATCTCATCTAGTGTAGTAGTAGCTAGTGATAACAGCCTCTGATGATAAATTGCTTGTATGGTGTCCAAGACCAAGGACTCTAGATAAATAAATCCTGTGTTACGCAGAAGTGAGCCACAGTTCTTATTATATGCTTGCTATTGTAAACACAAACCACTCATTATGATTTGTTTGTGGAGTACCACCAACTAGTGAATAAGATTAGTGAAAAAAAATTCTTGACAATCTCCTGTAATGTAAACGGTTAAACTTTTAGAATTTCACATCCTGTATCGTTACCACATTCTTTGGTTGGATGCACACCAGATTTCATGTAATTCATAATGGCAAATAGACGGTATTTACCCAGTTTCAAACAACAAACAATAATGTCAAAACAGTGTCAAAATTATTTTGCACATACCAAAGCTTTTATGCAGAAAGGAACCAGCAGTTCATTCTGTTGCCTGTTTAGGCATTTTTGCTCTGTGTTGTGTTCCACTCAAACACGCTGCACCAGAATTCGTAACTAATTCGTAACTAATTGTTTTGGTCTTCTTGTTTGGTCCAGGGATTACAAGACATTGTCATTTACTTTAATGAATCACACTAAAAGAACCATCACAGCTGGGTTTGTTTTAATCTGATCAAGGCTACCAGGTCTGGTATCCATATCTACACAAAAAAGGCAAACAATTTGAATTCTGAACAAAAAATTGGAATTGTTCAATACATCTTGGAGCATTGCCATATTGATGTAATTCTATAAATTCAGTGTTCACAGCTAAAAGCCTTTCCCTCTGACCTGGTTGTAGGGAAGCCCAACGTGCGGACAGTACAGCCATTCACAGGTGTAGACATGAAGCAGATTCCCTTTGCAGAAATCCTGCGCAACTTTCAGATCATAGAGGCAGATAACGCTCCAGTGTACCCACTCCTGTACCTTTACCCAAACACACCCAAAGACCAGGCGTTTGGCAAATACTACAATGAGAAGACTGGAGGTGAGCATCTGTGTGTGTGTGAGAGAAGGGGAGTGTAACTGTGTGAGAATACATATTGTATGTATGTTCTGAGGACGTCTGTGTGTGTCTGTTGTGCTCTAGAGAATAGCAGTTTAAAAGCTGTTTAGAGCAGGGGTTTCACTATCTGATCCTTTTCTAAATTCTTTTAATATTTGTGCATCTCTGGACGTATCTGTATTCTCATCAAGAAGCTCGATTTTTTCTTGGTGAGAACATGGTCTTCCACGTCTCTCACCAGGTGCGGCATGTGGTTCGCCACTGCATTATTTAATACTGGCATCAGTGGTGATACATTTGATCTAAGTGTCTGGATTTTTCCCATAATACACAATAAGAAAAAAGTCTCACCAAATGAATTTGCTAGTATGCAAAAAGCCTCATGTGCCTTCTGGTTCACAATGGTGACTTTCTAAAGGGCAAATCTTTGGCCTCTTCGCTCCTACAGTTTACACTCCTAAAACTCAACCTGTTTGGCTGCAAAGTTGTGTCTGGTCTGCACATGGTATAAGAAACTTGGTTAGCACAAACCACACACTCTTTTGCTAACGTTTTAGCTTGGCACCAAAGAGGGGCTTTATTTTTAACAGTCAGTCTAGACTCTCCCTTCTGTGCATTTATCATAATGTCTTTGTGTTTAATGACATAGTACCACTGGGACCATGTCAGGGCCTCTCATACAGCTTTCTACTCCCAGGATAAAAACTTCTGATTTAGAATATGTATTCTGTGTTAAAACTACAGCCAGTTGCTTCAGAATAGTGAATATGTTGTCCCTCAGGTCTCACTATATATTGGAACTGCAGATAAGGGCTACACTTCCAATATATAGTGTCCAAACTATATATTGGATATACATAAGAATCAATGCCCTTTTGCATCCAAGATAGTAAAGGAAAGTATATAGCAGTCTGTGGATTACAGTGTCACTGATAAACTTTATGTATTTGTGTATTCCAGCGGAGAGTCCGTACTTTAAATATATTAAAACCAAGCTGGTCTTCGTGACAAAAGAGTAAGTATTTGCTCTACAGTTCTTGTAGTATGTCTGTTTGTAAATTGTATGTATTATTGTCTGTTGATTTTGATTATTGCAAAGCCTCAAATTGCAGCCAAATGTCAGTGAATGGTCTTAAGTTGCACAAACATTTTCTTTCTGGTTTAAAAACACTCATGAGCCACGCTCACGAGCAGGTGTTTTACTGCACAGTTCTGGCTGTTAAATGGCTTAATCCAGTCGTAGAGTTTACTTCATTCATGTTACTGCGGACAGACAGTTTTTTGCTGCTTGTTTCTGAAATACATTAAAGTCATTAAAGTGATGGTGGGAGAGAAGATTGACATTATTGATTAATATATTCTGTTCCAACCTCTGATGGGATTAAATGGGGGCATATTTTGCAAAACTCACTTTTTAAAAAGGTCTATGCAAAACATACAAAACATGTTCATGATGTTCTTTGCACAAAATCACTCTCACATTAAGAGATCTCACCAGCTTTATTCTGGTCAGTGTCCGTTCCTTTAAAAATGAGCTGTTTAAGGGCTCTGTGACTTTTATGCAAATAAGCTGTTGTTGGCCACGCCCCACCCATCCCATGCTTACAAACCTAAATGAACAAGCTTGTTCATACTTAACTGTGATAGAAACACAAAAGTCATTATTTGAAAGTAATTTCATCTCCCTCATCTGCTGACTTGTCATGGACAGCAGGTACAGATCCCCCCATGACACTGAAGTTGGCTTCTTATTCACAGTTCCTTATTTGAAATTTTCATTTCACCTTAAATAGCAGTGTTTAAGGTGGAACAAAACCGATTGTTGCTGGGACATGGCCGTTGAAAATGAAATGGCACCACACAGTCCATTTGTCCACACATATTCCTGCTCATAACCAGCAGACAAAATGGCGGATCTTCTAATATAGTGGATGGGGAACAGATGAGGGGCAGTTCTATGCAAATTGACCTCTTCATGTGAGATTGAATTATAATTAAACATATATATGTATAAATAGAATAAAAAAAAAAACGATGTGGACTTCTTGAGCACTGATGTACGTCGCTCTGGATAAGAGTGTCAGCTAAATGTCGTAAATATAAATATATATACGTATTAGGGGTGTGACGAGACGCTTTTCCCACGAGACGAGACACGAGACGTTGTATATATATATATATATATATATATATATATATTTATACACACACACATTGTATATGCATATATGCACACATATGTCTATATATATCTATGCTACCTTATATTGCTGTAATTTTGCCATACAATTTAGTATCAGATCCTTATATTGTTAGGGAGACTGGTCAGGTAATGGAGACCAATTGGAAAGCCTTCAGACACTGCAATATTATAATGCCTCAGAAAAGATGAATCACTGGGGTCAGCGGAAATGTGTATGATAGATATTTTCCATCTAAAGACTTTTCACTTGTTTTTTGAATGAAAGCTTAAAAAGAACATGGCCTGACATGACTAGAGACATTTAACCAACAATTAACAAAAAAAGTCAGAATGATTTTGAATGTCAAATCTAATATAAAATGAATTGGAATGGTTTGTGGCATTGTCTGTGATCTTTAATGTGAGATGTTTTTACAGCTTATTTAACACTGCAGTTGTGTATATAGTGCTGTAGTAGCAATGTAGATTGCTTGTACTTGTGATTTGAAATGTGAACTGTTTCCTGGCATGGCAGCTCCAGTGAATCTGTGATGTCACAAAGAAGATTAGGCTTTTCTTGCTTAAGCTCTGGGTGTCTGTTTTTATTATCTGAGGAGAAGATGAAGAACCTCTTGTAGTTGGTTTTTTTTCACTTCTTTTCTTTATTGTTGTTTAATTCAGGATCACATCTCTGTTATTTTATCCTTGGATCAGAATATATTTCGGTTTTGAGCTCCAAGTTATTGAATATGTGACTTCAGGATTTAGGATTTTCAGTTGCTGGTTTGCTGTATGTGTTTTTTGTTATTGATATTTTGGTAGGGAAAATTTTGTGTGTTTTTAAAGTTGCAAAACTTAAAGTTGCAAAACGTGTTTGTTGGTTACTGTAATGTAGAATTAACATTCCATTTCATTTGGTGTAGGGCTGTTACCATTGATGGTTAATCTATTAATTGTTTTGACGAGTAATTATTTTTGTTATTCAAACAATAAAATGGAATAAAGTGAAAGATATCATTTGGAATGTATGTACTGTATCATTGTGGCAAAAAATTTATAGAAATATACTCATTTGTCTTCATGTGAGTCGTTTTATGAACGCCATATAACATTTAATGTACAGATCTTTTAAGTAGTCTGTGTTTTACAGTAATGCTAGTTTTTGTTTGCAATTTTATGGAAGTTTAAAGCAGTGTCAAGCCAGTGGTGGTATATATTCATTTCCCACACTGAGGTTTACATTTCTTAGACTAGCTCTGCATAAACATGTACATTTGAACATGAACTTGTAGAGGAAATTTGCAAAGTGGCATATTCTATACGAATCTTTCAGGAAAGCCTACATATATTATATATTATGGAGTTGTTCAGCAATTCATACCCACAAAATGTGGGTGCAGATTGATCCCCCTTGTGGAGAACCTTTGGTCTGCTAAACACATCTTGATAATGACATGCAGATACACTATTAATCAGAATTAATCAGACATTTACCCTTTACTCAATTATTTTTTTCAATCGAGTAATTGTAACAGCCCTAGCTGGATGTAATGGTTGCTGTGTGCTTGGTTGCAACAGGAACGGGTCTACAGGCGTGTCTGAGGGGCCAGTGCCTAACGTGTGCATGCAGCACAATGGTGAGTTTTATCTCCCAGGCACTTTAATGACCAATAAAATCCACAAATTTCCCTTTATCACCGGTTGATAACATTATATTGTGCTGTAATCATTGTTCCTCATGGAGAATATTTGGTGGAGTCGTCTCTGTGTGTCATAGCTGTTTGTATGATCATTTTATTGATTTACGTGCATTGAGCAGTTCTCCTCTTGAATGTTAATGGCTGTGCATGTATATAGTCTGTCTGGCTACCTGGAAAAATTATGATTTTTATAACTTTTTGGAGATGTTCCTTACTTTTCCCTTTGCAATTTCTGCAACACTTTCTGTGGGCATCAGTATGTAACTTCGGAGTAGGGGTGTAACAAAATTTCATAGCTTTTATTTAACTGCTGTATGCTGTGGCTCACTAGCTACTAATATTTAAATCTCACCCCTTTTTATTTCTTTTAAAGGTGCACTTTTAACCCTCCGTTAAACCCCCTTTAACCAACAGTTTCTCATTGTCACATTGCAATTGGACTCTCTCTCTCTCTCGCTCTCTCTCTCTCTCTTTCTTTCTCTCTCTCTCCTATTTTCTGTCTATCTTTGTGGGAAAAAACAGGAATCCACCTTTTCTTTCTCAAAGTTAAAATATTCTCCATATTTTTTGATTGAATATTAATTCAGAATTGTACACTCCTACATTGGAAGTGCATGACTACCATACTAATCTATCTTTGAACTAATGTCTAATCAAGAGTCCTGCCCTCTGTCATTGCTCGTTTCTGAATTTGTTTGTTTTACCTTAATCTTTTAAGTTTTGCATGGAAAGGGCTGCTGCTGTGTTCAAATAATGACAGAAAAAATAAAAATGGAAACTATGGAGATGTAGGGTTTTCTTTGGGCAACAATGATATGCATGTCATGTATATGCCTTTATCTACTATACTAACCAAGAACTCTTTCTCTCTGTTTTGTCCAAGCCCCTTCTCTTGAAATGAATGAAGATGTCCTGATTCAAGGGCCAGAGAACTCACCCTTGCTCTCCAACGGCACAAGTGATCCTGTTTTACCCAACGAGGTTCTGGAGGGTTCTTTAAATGGTCAAGCAGAAGAAAATTCAATCGGACTTCCTCCGAGTTTACTCGAGATACCTGAAGATTTTCAGACGTTTTCAGAAGATTTTTCTGAACTGCAAGAGTTTATTTCCAGTCCGTTCATCACAGAAGAGATGAACAGTCCTCTGGAGAATACCTTCCAAGAGCTGTGTTTTCCTCTGAGCATGCCTTTGACCCCCTGAAATTTGATATTCTAATTCCTATATTCCTATCTTGTGACACTGGGACTGTAAAGCAGCATTCACATATAAAAAATCTGATCAGGAATAGAAAAACCCAGCTTCCATAATCACCTGCGAAGATAGGCCATTGGCTTTAGAAAAATTCATGGTCCTTTATATCTGTGTTTCTCAGTACTGGTCCTGGAGTCCTTTTTAACACATGGGGTTTAAATCAAATTGTGGGAGCTGGTGGACCTATTTGGTAATGCTAGCTTATGTTCCTGAGCTGGCTAGCCTACAGAAATGTACATAATTGGCTAGAATATTACTAAACACTAAGACTCGATTCTGCATAATTACTAGCCTTGCCATCAGTGTAGAAGATAATCCAAACTAAAAGACATTTTTTGTATTGAAATTGTTTCTTTGGATAAAAGAAAAGACCAAGAGTTATTTAAACTGGAAAAGAAATGCTAGCACATGTGTTTCTGTGACTTTTTTTTTTGGGCTGGCCCAAATCATAAGAATACTGAATACTGCGGCCACTGAAGCTAAGAGCAGAGTCACCTGAGAAATCACACTCATTGGATTTCAGCTTATTTGATAACAGGGATGATGCTCGGTGCAGCATTTACAGCAGGAGGAACAGTTCTCCAGGCTTCCTGAAGGGCTTTCAAGGGCTTTCATTTTTAGTCCAGTCCCTCAACCTGACCAGTTTCAGAGGAATGCATTTTGTTTTTTGAGCCAAACAGTGAGCTACATATAATTCATTCAAGCATAACAAGGCAAATTTAACTTAAGTCCTAAACCAGTGAAGAAACACATTATGCCAAATATAAGACAGTTTGACAGCATAAAATGGTATTTTTGCACCAACAAGGTGTTTGTTATTAAACAAAATATAAAGAAAGGAGAAGAAAATACAGAAAATATTGTATAGTACTTCATAATGATACCTTACTACTCTATGGCAGGGGCCGGTCGGAATATACACAGGACTGTCAGGCTGATATGTTCACTCTGGAGATGAGGGTAGCAGTAGGTTGAGAAGTATTCATTTTTTTCCCCCTTCCAGGTTAGGGTTAGGGTTAGGTCCTTATTATTTCACCACAGTTTAATTTGTGCATCAGCGAAATAATCCCAGCATCGACTAATTACATTTTTACATGTTTAAGATACAATGACTGTACAAGGAGTACGGAGAATACTACAAAAGCAATTCAAATAAATGAAGAGGTAGAAAATCTGAATACGTTTCAAGTGTCAAATCTAAGATGGGCAAAACATAATGTTAGAATGTTTGAAAAAGAACGAAAAAAATAAACTCAGTTCACATCTAGAATAAAATGCCATGGGAAATATGTAAATGACAACATTTAAGCCATACAAAAATAATATAACAGGTGCAGAAATGTGTGTATAAGTACATACCAGCAGAGGTCAGTACTAATGAAAACATGATAACATATAGAGCAGGTGGACTCCAAGACCAAGATCTGGGACTCAATCAAAAATAATATATCTATTATTGGCAGCCAGCAAATAAATGCTAACTTGAGCATAGTTGAAACTTGGTGAAAATCAATGCGCCTAATTCTTGTGTCCAGATTTTGTGCTGTAACATAAACTGGGAGCACATTAGAGACGTGTAACTTGCACCTTCATGACAAGCTGGTCTCTTTTCTCCCTGTTAACCTGCCTTCTGTGTGAATGCTGCTTAAATGCTGCTCCAGTTATGACCTTTATTTTCAGATTGATTCTGTTCCGTGTTCCACAAATTGTTCTTCACTCAGCATGTCCTGGTGCATAACTTCAGTTCTAAGTTCTCCAGACTCTATTCATTCTATTCAAACTATTCATTCCTTTCTTGTTGACTCATTCTTACTTACAGTGTAGTTGAAGTATCACTTTAAACAGTCTGTCAGATCTTAGATTACTACTTTATGTGAATGTAAAGCTTCATAGACAAACATTTAATCATACCTGTATCCATCATTATAGGGCTAGTTACTTCATGAATAGGTCTTTCATACTCAAACCCTCTGGAAATCAAAGCTCTTACCTTCAGAATCTTCTTCTGCTACTTTCGTCTGCTCCTGATTAGGGGTCGCCACAGTGGATATTACCTTCAGAGCCTGTCAGTGATAAATAGTGATTTGCCAGTTTCTTTCTTGTGAAAGAGGAGTTAGCAAAATAGTACTTGAAACGTAGTTGAAATTAATATTACATTTGAGTGATTTATAAAAAGGCCCAAATATGCATTTCTTCCTACTGTGTATATGAAATGTATCCATCCATACCCATATTGTCCTTTCTTCACCATGTGACTTCGCACTGAGAGCGAAATCCTTAACTTTTCAAATAAAGGAGTGTTAAACTCGTCCATTGTTGTTTGCCAGATATGTTATTGAAAAATGAGTATGGTTTGTATGCCCTTGACCGCATATTAGTCCTGATTTCTAGAATTAAATGATACGTTAAAAACTATTTTATGTGGTAAAGTAATCAAAACTGTTATGGTTGCTTTGTGTTGAAGTACATATGTGCCAAATAGTGTATACAGTTTCATATAATCCTGTAGTCTGTTTTGCATTAACTGTTTTTACAGACCCAAACATATAGAACTATTTACTGTCTTTGTTGTATCTTCTTATTTTTCTTTTCTTCTCTATCTTACCTTAAAATTATGTAAGCAGCAAGGGTTTTAATTCAGAATTACTATATTTGCTGAACATGTGCACTGTCCTACCTACCAGGTTTTTAGGCTGGTGCAGGGATCTTGTTTGACCTGATGGTGGCGATACGAGGCATCTCCTCTGATTGCCCATGTCTTCTCCTGCTTTACCTGGCAGTCAGGTCTAAAGTCTTAGAAAAGAATCATGATGCACGTATTGCTCCTCTCATGCTTTCCATCTGCCTTAAATTCATTACTAGATTAGTAGTGGCAAGCCTTACAGAGGCACTTGCTAACTTTCGTTATAATTTTGCTGCACCATGAGGCTGCATCACATTTACAAAGACATCATTTTTCTCATCTGACATTTTCAAACAAAACGTACCTGGAATGTACAGACAGAGAATGTACCTTAAGAGGTTCTGAGAATGCCAAAGTAGTCACTGCTAAATCAGCTGAAGAAAAGAGAATATTATGAGTTTGTACCCTTTTTACATTGCTCTGGTCTTAAAAACACCAAAAGAAACTGATCTTTCAGGTCAGTTAGCACTATCAACACAATCCACATGAACAGGCTATAAATGGTGTAGGACAAAATCAGGCACCATATTTGTCTAAATTACTCTGTTCCTGTTAGTTTGAGTTTGTGTTTATATCTGACCTTCTCAGTAACTTGGATGGTTTAAGCCAAATGCAGCCTACAGGACCAGTGTACAGTATTTTGGCTAATGCTAGTGATAAGTCTGCGTACAGTTCTTAAATAATGTAATAAATAAATGAAATAGGGAAAGGGGGGTTGCTAAACCAACCATACATAAAGACTACATTTTCAAAAAGGTTGCTTGAAAAGAGTGGTGGCTAGACATTTACTCAGCTGTCCTAAAGGTAATATTCAGCTATTCAGATATGTATACTTTCTTCAGAAACCCTGAAGAACATTCCTGGAGCTCTGTGTTCTGCTACATTTTAATCTTAATTTCTCCCTTGCACTAACAGTGATACTTGTCTTTTCTTTCTTACTTCTAAAATGCATCAAGATTGATATGTAGTAGTACAAATACTTTTTATCTTGCCCTGTTGCTAGTATTGACATACTATACTTTGAAGACATCAACGGAAAGGTGTTTCCTTTACTAGAACAGCCACTGTACTGTAGAAAGGTTCTTTGTAATTTTTTTAAATTGTGAATTCTTCTGATGGTCCTGCAGCCACTAGAGTGCAGGCTAGTGCTTTATGAAGTATTGTAAATCCCAGCTTATTATTTTTTCTTAGAACCCCACCAATAATTGTTTGCGGAAACTCCCGCAAATTCACGAACCTTTTGTTTGCTTTTGTGACGTCTGCCTCGTTCACCACACCCCCTCATCCTCGTTTTGGGTTGTTTAGGAACAGATGTGGACTGTTTGAGCACTGATGTACATCACGTTGGATAAGAGCATTAGCTAAATGTTGTAAATGTGAATGTTTATGTTTCAGCGCGCCCAAACATAAATAACCAGCACAAGGACGAGGGGGCGTGGCGGACAAGGCCCGGACGTCATGGAAACCTTGCAAATGAAAAATTATGTGACTTTAGGGCTGACTTGAGTGCAGTACTTTTCAAAACTACACTCTCAAAATTATTATCTCGTTACTTCAGGTCAAAGTGTAGAGGTAACCATGCTCAGTATGCATATGAAGGTATGATATTCTTTTTTAATGAATTATTTGTTATATTTCTTCACAACTTCACCAGTGCTAGTATCACTTGTCTGAATCTCCCTTTTACATAAAAGAACATGCTGATCAGTTCTATATATGTGTGTCAATAAAGCCCCTTGATTTGCCAGCACTGCTGTAGTCGGGGAAAAGCATGGTTCCCTCTGTATTTTTCCCACCCAGTGAGAGCATTGGCAGTAGTTATGCCATGAATGACTGTGGCATTGTTGGTTTATGTGTCATGTAGCTTTATGAATACTGTCCTTCAGTAAAGCGTTACCAAATAATCTAAATGTAATGTTATAGTAATTTATGTTTACAAAGATTTCAGACTGTTTATGAGTCTCTTCTTTTGACAAAATATTGCTTTGTGCTGCCAGTCCTTGCTTTTATTCATATGATTTCCATATGGCCGAAGAAAAGCTGCACAAAAGTCAGTGCTCGAGCTCACAGAAGAGGACTGCGAATGTTTGAACTTTGTAAGACATTACAGGCAACAGGGCAGATTCCTGCATCAAGTACAAGTACTTAAGTCATATCCTGTGTTATGCTGTGGAGCGTTGTGACGTACTGGAGTGTTGTCAGGGCTCAGCTTGTGCAATGCAGGAACCTCGCGCCTGGTCATGTCTCAGCATGTGGCAGTTATGTAGACACGACTTGTTGTATAATTGAAACGCTGACAGTGGTTAGTAAAAGCTTTATTAAAAATAAAAATTTTTTAATAAATATAAAAAACAAATACAGTAAATATTTTATATATGTTAATGTTTTTGTTTAAAAATGTATAGGCCTTCCCTTGTGGAAGCCCAGTATTGCTTGATAACATTCAAATACCTGGCTTGACAATAAAAAAACATGATTATATTAAACCTTCAACTGGTAAACTGGTGAAGGCATTGAGGAGAAATCTGGAGCCAAACCAGCTCAATACATTTTACTGCTTTCTTGTTTGTTTGTTTGTTTAAAGGAGACATTTACACTCTACTTTGTGTGTGTGTGTGTGTGTGTGTGTGTGTGTGTGTGTGTGTGTGTGTGTGTGTGTGTGTGTGTGTGTGTGT
>JBBPCW010278828.1:0-11106 GCA_037974425.1 Phenacogrammus interruptus
AGCTGAGCCGGAAGGCTAAGCTCTCGATTTACTGGTCAATCTACGTTCCTACTCTCACCTATGGTCACGAGCTTTGGTTAGTTACCAAAAGAATGAGATCGCGGATACAAGCGGCCGAAATGAGCTTCCTCCGCAGGGTAGCGGGGCTCTCCCTTAGAGAGGGTGAAAAGCTCAGTTATCCGGGAGGAGCTCAGAGTAGAACCGCTGCTCCTCCACATCGAGAGGAGCCAGATGAGGCTCGGGCATCTGGTTAGGATGCCTCCTGGACGCCTCCCTCGGGCACGTCCCGCTGGGAGGAGACCTCGGGGAAGACCCAGAGCACGCTGGAGAGATTATGTCTCTCGGGTGGCCTGGGAACGCCTCGGGATCCCCCTGGAAGAGCTGGACAAAGTGTCCGGGGAGAGGGAAGTCTGGGCTTCCCTCCTTAGGCTGTTGCCCCCGCGACCCGATTCCGGATAAGCGGAAGATAATGGATGGATGGATGGATGTATCTTGTTCTCTTGTTTCAATTAACCTTCAGTCCATCTGTGTGTGTGTGTGGGCGGGGGCGGGGGGGGTGGGTTCATGAGGGGGGAATCTTGATAAGATACCATGTTTATTGTCTTGGATTCTTCAGGAGACCAAAAGTCTGACACGGGGGCAATAAGGATTTGCCTTTTGACACCTCCGAGATTTTGTGGGGGGGGTGCAAGGTTCCTTTTGTTTAAAGTGTCTGGGTTCTTTTATGGAGGCTGTGGCATCTCTTGTCTCAGGGATGAAATAAGCAACCCCCCCCAAACACAGAGGTCTGTGGAATTCCAGCTTTGCAGAAAATCAGATGTTTGTTTGTGTGTATTTTGTGGATCAGAATTTCTCCGATCCTACAAGGGCGATATATCAAATTTATCAATTGATTAGCGTTTACAGTGCAGGACGATGTGTTTTTATGTAAATCGATTTTATTATTTTATGCGTGTGCCAAAAGCGGGAAAAACGCGTTGCACCGTTCCACACGGATAAATTAGCGTAGCGCACCCAAAGAGTAGCAGTGTTTCTGCCCAAGAAAGGTCTTGCTACATCTGTAGTATGAAATTGTTTCGATTTTATGCTACTGTACACAGACAAAACAAGTCCTGTCAGACAGCTTAAGCAGCGCAGCAACTCTCTGCAGTGCTAGCGTTAGCCACTTTAGCTAGCAGTGCCGTTTCAGATGTGTGAGTGTGTATGTGTCTGTGTGTGTTGGTGTGTGTGTGTGTGTGTTTGTGAGAATTTGTGTATGTGAGTATATCAGGGCAACTGATACCCTTAATGTTTGCTGACTACTGTTGTACATTGCAACGTAATGCACCAGACATTAATTACAAACAAAAATCAGGAGCAAAACACTTTTAATTTTGTTGGACTTAGTAGTGCTCAGCTCCTCGGCTCTGGAACTCACTTCCTCCAGTCATTAGGAATATGGATTCTCATTCCTTATGTAAGTCACAGCTCAAAACGCACTTGTTCAAACTGGCTTACTCGCTTTAAACACTGATTTTAATTGTTGTCAGAGCACACAGAGAGGAAAAAAAAACTAGTCGACTTTTCTATTAATGAACTAGTGCCATATGATATGAATGGGGCATGGTGTAAGGTGATAACAAATGCTGGCTGGAAATTCAAGTGGGTCACCTGGATTCTGTGCTATTCACTATTGTTTTACTTGGCACTGAACTTTCGAGTTTTTATTTTACAGAAAGAAATGACCAGCTACAAGTTGTCATCTTCTACTGCCAACCAGCTAACACAATCAACTTCAGCAATGGATGCCAATGTGAGGGACATCTGTGATCCTCAAGAGGAATATGTGGCATTACTGAAGTCAGGACAGGTTAAACATGAGAATGTGGTGTCCAGAATCCCCAGTCCTCAGAGAACATCCTCTACTACCATTCACAGGACCACATCACCTCATGGACAATCACAAAAAACTAAAGGAAAACGGACAACTCACCACTGCTCAGAGTGTGGGAAGGATTTTGCTCGTGTTAATAGTCTCAAAAAGCACAAGTGCATTCACACTGGAGAGAAACCGTATCACTGCTCAGAATGTGGGAGGAGATTTGCTCAGAGTCAGCATCTCAAAGAACACCTGCGCATTCACACTGGAGAGAAACCGTTTCAGTGCTCAGAGTGTGGGAGGAGTTTTAAACAACTGACTACTTTAAAATCACATCAGCGCATTCACACTGGAGAGAAACCATATCACTGCTCAGAATGTGGAAACAGTTTTAAACACCAAACTACTTTTAAAGTGCATCTGCGCATTCACACAGGAGAGAAATCGTTTCAGTGCTCAGAGTGTGGGAAAAGATTTGCTCGGAGTCAACATCTCAAAAAACACCAGCGCATTCACACTGGAGAGAAGCCGTATCAGTGCCCAGACTGTGGGAGGAGATTTGCTCAGAGTGAGCATCTCAAAGAACACCTGCGCATTCACACTGGGGAGAAACAGTATCACTGCTCAGAGTGTGGGAGGAGTTTTTCGACATACGGTCTGGTCAAAAGACACCGGCGCATTCACACAGGACAGAAACCATATCACTGCTCAGAGTGCGGGAAGAGTTTTACACGACTGGAAACTTTAAAAATACACCTGAGTATTCACACTGGAGAAAGACCATATCAGTGCTCAGAGTGTGAGAAGAGTTTTGCTGCACAAATTCAGCTCAGAATACACCAGCGCATTCACGATGAAAAGAAACTGTATCACTGCTTAGAATGTGGCAAGAGTTTTACTCAACTAGGTAACTTAAATCTACACCAGTGGACTCACACGACGGAGAAGCCACATCCGTGCTCAGAGTGTGTCAGGAGTTTTGCTACACCTAGTCAGCTCAAAATACACCAGCGCATTCACACTGGAGAGAAACCCTATCACTGCACCGAGTGTGGGAGGAGTTTTACTCAACTAGGTAACTTCAAAAAACACCAGTGGACTCACACTAAGGAGAAGCCACATCAGTGTTCAGTGTGTGGGAGGAGTTTTACTGAACTAGGTAGCTTAAAAAAACACCAGTGGACTCACACTACAAAGAAGCCACATCAGTGCTCAGAGTGTGGGAGGAGTTTTACTGAGCTAGGTAACTTAAAGAAACACCAGTTGTCTCACACTAGAGAGAAGCCATATCTGTGCTCAGAGTGTGGGAGGAGTTTTACTCAACTAGGTAATTTAAAAACACATCAGCGTATTCACACTGGAGAGAAACCATATCACTGCACAGAGTGTGGGAGGAGTTTCAACCAACAAAGTAATTTAAAAACACATCAGCGTATTCACAATAGAGAATAACCATATCACTGCTCAGATTGTGGGAAGAATCTAATCAGGTCAAAATACACCATTGCATTTACAGCTGCTCAGATTGTGGGGTGAATTGGTACCAAGGAAAAAGCAGCTAAACAAAATTCCACAAAACAGTTCAGGAATTAAAAACTCAACAATGAGGATAGCTGCCATAACAGGCAGCCACTCGCTGGAAACGCTGGATGTATCGGACAAATTGGATGGGGTATCTGAATGATGAGCTGTATCAACATATGTCGTTTCTATACCAGACTAAAGGGTATTCATTGGTGGTGAACCACCCCCATCCGTTCACACATCTCAAAGTACAGTAGAACTACTCGGCCATGACCGCTCTTGTGACCACAATCTGCTGCTTGCCTATATTTCTCTCTTATTTCCTTCACCTTTGTGGTGATGTCCTGGTTATATCCTCTTTCTGATGATGATGAATCTTGGGATGTTTCAGACGGGTAGTGCTCTAGGTAAAAAGAGCCTGGGTCTCAGCGTATTTCAACTGAAAAGACTCCAAGTCAACATTATTTTGAGCCTTAGTAACCTTGTACCTTACCTTGTACCTTTGTCCTAATTGTTGTTTGTCTATACGGTTTGTAATATCGCTACCTGTTGACAAACCATATCACTGCTGTGAATGTGGATACTATATTACTAAACAGAGTAACCTCCAGAAATATAAGGGCTTCATACAGTGAAATTCAAGACACAGCTACATCAGTATGGAAGTAAAATAAAAATTTTTTTATCAGTAGCGCTGTCATCTAACAGATTCAATTACCTGCCAGGTCAGTCATGGTTCTTTTGGTGTTTGTGGGTTTCTGCCAAGAACTCTCTTTTGATGTATAATGTGAACCTTTTTCATCTTATAATGCAGTTTGTGTGTCATTATTTGCTCATTTATGTTTATTCTAGACTGTAAAAATACATAAATAAACACCCAAAACATTAAGTCATTTCAACTTTGTCTTGGCACTTAATCACATACGAGGGAATGCAGGCAGCCTAGCTGATAAGCAAATGCAAAAGAAAGGTACTGTAATGGACAGGAACACTACAAGTTGGAGCCAGAGTTTAAAGGTGGTCATTTGCAAAACAGTTAATCAAGATGTAACAAAGATTTAGACAGAAGAACAAGAATAACAGCGAGAGGGTCCTCAGTGGGCGTCGTACATAATACATAAAATATGTAACATTATTTACTAGTATTTAATTTTTTTATTTCATATTTTATTATTCATCTACAAGTGCACAGAAGGAAGGGCATTAGCTCGTTAGCTTGACCGCTGGCTAGTGATACCCACCACCACTGTCTCAAGCTGTGTGCTGGAAGCTAGTTAGCTGCTTTTTGCCTATTACTCCCATAGCCACTTGTTAACTCCTATGTGAGATGGATCCAGTCACCAATTTTTGGGGGAGATCAGGTATAATTAATTTATAAGGTGAGAAAGAGATTTAGAAATATTGTTAATTATGTATTGTTGAAATAGACATTATTATTACGTATTTGCAATATATGCTTTACCACTAACTCTGAGGAGATTGAGGGAAAAGCAGGAGAGAGAAGATACATCAAAATGGCAGCAAAAGCAGAACACGGATGGAGGTGAAGTACATTAAAATATCAAGCTGCCCAGGGGCACGGCAAGGTACTGAGGCCTGATCTTAACCCTTTGCATAAAGAGTCACCAGATTGTAGGCACTACCTTCAAGTGATGTGTACCTATAATGTAATAATGCTAACAGGGTGCCAACAGTCTGACAGTTTTAACCACTCCTTTCACCTGAATCTCCTTAATATTGTGGGTAAAATCACATGGCATTATGTAATATCCCATCTGCCATTAGTTTCTCCAACATATCTCAAGAACTTGTTTGAGCTGAAGAACACCAAATTCCTCCTGTCTGCAGAAGGCTTGTCACGATACTGAAATTTCAAACTTACAGATACTACGGTAAGGATGGGAAGGGTGAGGTTTTTCTAACCAACCTGAAAAAGCGTCTGGTAAATGCCGTAAAAATCTACTTTTTGAGTTCCAGACGCAGCGCTATCCCACCGACCAAAGCCGCATAGCCCTGCTCACTTCCCTCCTTACTAGGCAGGCAGCGGAATGGGCTGCGGCGGTCATCGGCGCTAACAGCGATACCGCCCACTCCTACGCGGAGTTTGCGAAACAACTCGAGCTCACCTTCCAACATCCTGAGAGCAAGGTGGTGGTGGATTCCCGACTTTACCATATTCGCCAGGGGGATCGTCCGGTGAGCCAGTACACCACCGATTTTCGCCCAGTGGCGGTGCAGACCGCTTGGAGTGACGCAGTGTTATGCACCAAGCTCAAGCACGAAGTCACTCGAGGGGCTTATTCAGATGTGCCTGCGAGTAGACCTTACCCTCGCGAGTGTTCCTAATTCCAGGGGAGCCCATGCAGTTAGGGCGCACATCCCTGTCGGCGACGGAGAGGGAACGGCGGTTCCACGAAGGTCTATGTACCACCCCGCGGCCGTCTCTACTCTCTTATGAAGGAGGAGCAGCGGGCGATGGACAAATACATCACCGAGGGGCTCCTCCATGGTACCATCCACCCCTCTGAATTGCCTGCGGCCGCGGGGTTCTTCTTTATAAAGAAAAAAGACGGGAGAAAACCGTCCCTGCGCCGACTATCAGGGGCTGAATGACGTAACCATCAAGAACCGTCATCCGCTTTTGCTCATAAATACCGCCCTGGACTCTCTCTTTGGTGCAAAAATCTTCACCAAACTGGACCTTCAGAGCGCATACAACCTTGTCTGCATCAGAGAGGGAGACGAGTGGAAGACGGCCTTCATAACCCCCACCGGCCACTACGAAACACTCGTCATGCCATTTGGATTATGTAACAGACCTTCCGTCTTCCAGCAGTTCATCTCCGACTTTCTTCGTGACATGTTGGGTAGGTGGGCGTTTGCCTACCTGGATGATATACTAATCTATTCCACCAATTTAGAGGAGCACACCCAGCATGTCAAAGCAGTTTTAAAGAGGTTGCTAGCCCATTAACTGTTCTGCAAGTTGGAAAAATGTGCTTTCCACCAGCACTCCTACCTTCTCCTCCCAGGGCGTAGCCAAGGATCCCCAGAAGCTGGAGGCTGTGCAATTGTGCCCCCTACCAACATTGCTGAAACAGCTGCAACGTTTTCTGGGGTTCGGCAACCTCTATCAGCATTTCATTCGGGGCTTCAGTTCAGTTGCGGCACCTCCTACTGCTCTCACCAAGCCCAAAACTTCAGCCTCACTCCTAAAGCCATCTCAGCATTCTGACTCCTGTGTCATCTCTTCACTTCATCTCCGATTCTCATTCACCCAGATCAAGATAAACAATTCGTTGTCGAGGTGGATGCCTCCAATGTGGGTGTAGGGGCCGTCCTCTCGAAGCAAGGTCCAGATAGGAAGCAACACCCCTTTGTGTTGCTTCTTCTCCAGGAAATTAAATCCCACGCAACGACAGTACGGGGTGGGGGACCATGAGTTGCTTGCCATCAGGAGGAATGGTGTCATTGGCTCCAGGACGGCAGTGATCCATTCACTGTCTGGACGGGCCATCAGAACCTCACCACCCTTCGCCAGGCAAAAATCTACAATCCCAGGCAGGCGCGGTGGGCACTTTTTTTCAAACAGTTCTGCTTTAAGATCTCATACCGGGCTGAGAGTCCCCGGGCGGATCCTGCGCCTGTCCTGCATCCAGAGATCATCATCGCTCTGCTCCAGTGGGGGTTAGAAGAGAGGGTATGTCGCTCCTCCCCCCGAGACTCCACCAGGAAAACTCTACGTGCCCACTAATGTTCGCCAGGAGGCGATTCAATGGGCTCATTCATCGGCTGTGGCCAGTCACCCGGGCGTGGCTCGCACTCTCTCTCTCCTTAAACGTGCGTTTTGGTGGCCCTCTTTCATTCGGGCTGTTAAAGAGTTCGTGCTGGCCTGCGCCTGTGCCAAAAACCCCAACACCTCTCCTCCAGGTGACCTTGTTGTCCCTGGTCACACATTGCTATGGATTTTTCTACCTGAGTCTCGGGGAGAAACCACCATCCTTAGCATCATGGACAGGTTCTCCAAGGCTGTTCATCTGGTGGCCCTTACCGGACTCCCCTCGGCCAAGGAAACAGCTGAACTTCTCTTAGAGCACATAGTCTGTTTGCATGGGTTCCCCAAGGACATCGTCTTGGACAGAGAGCCCCAGTTCACAGCAAAGTTCTGGCAGGCCTTCTGCTGTCTGGTCCAAACTACCACCAGTCTGTCGTCGGGGTACCATCCGCAGACTAATGGCCAGACGGAGTGGGCCAACCAACAGCTGGAGCACTTCCTTCGATGCTTTGTGGCAGATCGTCAGCGCTCCTGGGCAAACTATCTCCTCTGGGCGGCGCTGTCGCACAACCTGATGACCTCATCTGCCACCGGCCTCAGCCGCTTTGAGGTCTGTCATGAGTTCCAGCCACCCATGTTTTAACACCAGGAGTCAGAGGTTGATGTCCCATCTGCCCAAGTACTGTCACACACACCTGATTACGTGATGTCACGAGGCACCGGAGTTGACTCACGTCAGGTATATAAACAGGAAGTAAGTGACAGTCTTCACACTGACATTGGAGTTGCTAAGCTTCATGCCCCGTGTCTCCTCAACTCGACTCCTGGTTCATCACTCTGGTACCGTGAGTACTCGGACTCTTCGGAGTCCATTTATATACCTATCAGTGTGTGTGTTCAGAACGAGGGTTCATATTGGTGTGAACTCTAACCCCCTCAGGAGCGTTCTGAGAATAACTGCATGGCTTACCGGCTTCTTCGTGTTTCTCACGCTTCAGTTCTTCCACCACGCTACAAAGTGGGCACAGTTAACATATCATTCTGACCTCCATCGTGACAGTAACTTTTTAATAAGTAATTTAACGTGTGCTCAGAGGACGGTCACACTGGTTCTCTGTGGAGGAGAGCTTTGGACTGGCCTCTGGGTCCCTGTAAAGTTTTGCCCCTATGGGGCAAAATGCTCCATTTTAGCTGACCCAGAACTTGGCAGTGCATATAAAGGTGCACAATGCTCCCCCCCCCCGACCCCATCCTTCGTAGAGAGCAATCGGGGAAGTTTTTAATGAATAACTCCGGATCCCTGTGGGCTAGGGGGGGCAAACACAGTTCATCAAGCTGTAAGTTCAAGAGGTTCACCGGGATTGTGTTGTTCACTATTCTGTTGGACTGGCACTGAACTTTCCCGTTTTTATTTTACAGAAAGACAGTGACCAATAACAAGTTATCTCGGTATACTGCCTACCAACTTACACAGTCTACTTCCTCAATGGATGGCATCGTGAGGGACATCTGTGATCCTCAAGAGGAATATGTGACACAACTGAAGTCAGGACAGGTTAAACGTGAGAATGTGATGTCCAGAATCCCCAATTCTCAGAAAACATCTTCTGCTATCATTCACTTGAACACTTCACCTCATGGACAATCACAAGAAATGAAAGGAAAACAGACAACTCACCAGTGCTCAGAGTGTGGGAAGCAATTTACTAAAAGGGGTAATCTCAAAATACACCAGCACGTTCACACAGGACAGAAACCTTATCACTGCTCAGAGTGTGGGAACAGTTTTCACCGACTATGTAATTTAAAAATACACCAGTGCATTCACACAAGAGAGAAGCTATATCACTGCTCGGAGTGTGGGAAGAGTTTTAACCATTCAACTAATTTAAAAAGACACAAGTGCATTGTGAAATGCGTTTTACTACATATAGTTATGTCAAAATACACCAGTGCATTCAAACCATGTCACTGCTCAGACTGTGGGGATAATTAGTACGAAAGAAAGATTAGCAAAACAATAGATTAACTCTGCATGAAACATCTCCTGGATGTGTCCTGAAGATGCGTCCCAATAAAACCTATACCACACAACAGTCAAGGAATTAAAAACTGAAGAATCTCAGCAATTAGCAGAGTTACCGTAAGTGAAGTGTGTATGTAATAGAAATGAAAATGAAGCTTAAGAGTACTGACATGAGTAGTTATGAGGGTAATTAGAATCTTTTTTTGTCCAACAAGTTCACTACCCAATTACCTATGATCAACGAACACTCCTAAAACACACCGAACTGTTCAGACAGATTTTTAGGTTTTGTTGTTTTTCCCCCATAAACATCACAGCCATTGGGACTTACCTGGGAGTTCCTGAGGCAGGTGCAAGAAGAAGAGGTGCATGAATCATCTGTGAAGAAAGTGGAGGAGATTTTTTAGTCTTTTTCATTAACAACTCTTGGCATATGGAAGGGATTCTACAGAACTGTAGTTCAGACTTTTAGCATTTATTGATGAAGTGCTGATGGTTCTACCTGCCCAGAGTGTTCATGGCCACAGCACCCTGACTGACCTCTACATTGCTGTACAACACATAATTGCTGGATACAATGACTCAAACCCTGATGGACAGTTTATGATTTCTGCTAGGCTAACTTTACAAATGTTTACCCTTAACACTGCTTCTACACTCCACACCGGCCTCTTCCACGTCTACACTTAAGCCTGGCAGACCACATCCCTTTGGTTTCGTCAGATCCCTCCATGCTGCTACCCATTTACTAACAGAAGCAAAGGTCTAACAAGGAGGTCATGAGTTTGACTCCCTTCTCCAAGGAGACTTTCCCCTGTAGTTAGAGAATGGAAGTTGTTTTGGATAAAGGCATCCTCTAAATGCCATAAATGTAAATGGTTGTGGAGTTCATTAGGAGCTTTGTGAATGACTGGATACCAACCAAAACAGTTGATTCATGACTAGTTTAAGCCACTGCCTGGTCAAAATAAAAGTTCCAAAACACTCAAACAACAATACATTCATAATGTTTTTGTTTGAGTGACAAAAACGTGAAGCTTTGGATGATACTAGATATACTTTCTGAGAAAGAATTTTGAGTCAGATAAAAATGGAAATGTGTAATGTTTACTTTGTGTGCTATTTTATTTAGTTTCATTAAGGCCAGATGAGATGATTTTGTCTTTGCAGAAACAGTGCAACTTAAACATTAGTCCTTCATTTCTGTGATGTATTGGCATGTATTATACCTCTTCACCAAAAGATGACAATACAACAGTATATGTTTCTGTTCTGGGAAGTAGAATGTCCTTCAGTAAAAAGTAGAAGATGGCATTGTGCTGAAATGGGTGGTTGACTTCTCACCAAAACCCTTTTGTCATATTAGAACTGTTTCGTTTTTACAAGCAGATTCAGGAGAAAGTGGAGATAGTGGCACAGTCCATGGCTGGGCTTATGAAACTTTTGGAACACTGAGTTTGGGTGAATCTTAGAGGAGTCCATCCGAGACCTATTGGTGTGTGTTAAATGCCTAGCCATGCCATCACATGAGCCCATCATTAAGTTTATTGACATATATACAGAGTACAGAGCACAATGAAATTCTAACTTGAACACCCTCTTCACAGAGAGAACATAAAGACATAAAAGACAACACAGTGCAGCAACAGTAGTCTTGGGTTTTATAAAGTACAGTAAAGTAACAGTGCCGTGTAAAGTGTTGTGTGCTACAGTATTATACATAGTATGAGGAACAGATGTGTTGTGCAACAGTCTGATGGCACTGGGGTAAAAACTGTTCCTGAACCGTGATGTGTGTTTGTGTATTGTCCTGAGTCTCCTGCCGGATGGCAGGAAAGTAAATAGTGACAGTGCAGGGTGGGTGGGGCAGTGCAGGGTGGCTGGGGCAGTGCAGGGTGGCTGGGGCAGTGCAGGGTGGCTGGG